>MXQC01000020.1:0-138407 GCA_002094185.1 Zhuliangozyma boniae
GGGGGGGGGGAGGGGGGAGGGAGGAGAGGGAGGGTAATAGGTGCAAGTATGAGGGATAAGGGAGGCAAAAGCCATAAATAGGGGATACGGGCCTGGGCCACGCAGGCGTGGGGGAGCTACGGGCAAACACATGATTATTTTCTTCCTCTTCCCTTTTCTTTTCCCATTATTTCTTCTCCTGTGCGCTTTTTTGTCTGCGGCTTGGAAAGCTGGAGAGAGGGAGAGATAGAGGGAGGGAGAGGGAGAGGGAGAAGGACAAGGGGAGGACAAGGGGAGGACAAGGGAGTAACCGGACAATGCGACAAAAAGATTGTCCGTTGCTGGGCGGGTAGAGTTTCCTCCCTTGGAGATCTTGGCAAGTGCATCTCTCCCATCCTTCACTTGCACTACCCCATCCAGCTGGTCCTTTTTGTACTCACTACCTGGCTCCATTACTGATGAGGCAATTTCTAAGGCGACGACAAACGTATTCACACACCCACACCCAGGCCATCCCGCCTCAAAGCAAGCAAATAGGTTAACATAATAAAAGCAAGTTATATAATACAAAGAGGGAAGTGGCTATCTGTCCGTCTCCTCCCCTCCTGTGCCTCCAGCCTGCGCCACTCTTTGAACTTTCTCTCTCGCCACAAGTGTTTGATAGAAGTGACATTACCATAGTCATTGCCTCACACACCCGTTCCCTTCTCAGCATTACATGGTAGCTGTGTGCCTGTAATTAACCCGATGAACGCGCCTGCAAACAACTCATACTTTGCCGCTCCTGCCACGGAAAAACAAAGGGGGTATTCCCGCCAGACAACCCCTCAAAACTACGGAATAATAAATATGGCGCATATGCCCAGCGCGCAATTGGCCAACCCACCACAGCCAAACACGATTGAACCAGAGAAAGCTGATACGGCAGTGGGAATGAGCCAGTTGCCGGTGGAGTACCTCGACCCACTAGCAGAGGCGGCCTACCCCGGCCAGTTGGGGACCACCCAATCTCAGATGAACGTTCAACAACAATTACAGCCACTACAACCGCAACACCAAGCAATTGTATACGGAACACCTCAGTACTGGGGCCAGCAGAGGTTATTTCCGGCACAGATGCCGGCGGTAGCCCCCTTTGCACAACCAGTGACAGTCGATGTAACACCATATTTCCTCCCTCAAAGGTACGAAGAAGCACTACTCGTTCCAGCAGCAACCATCGTGGTACCCCCGTCACAGCTGCATCTCCAGCCTACGTTCACAGCTCCTGACTTCACACACTACACACCATACACGCCCAGTGTCATGCTCTCGCGGGACAATGGGGGTCCACTCACGCCCAAGCAAGCAACTCTGCCACGCCGCCGGAAATACACATGGGGTCATCAACGGTTTCGTCTGCTCCCCCCGAACACCGACAGCTTCATCGACCAAACCGAGGAGAGCTCGCCGCGGTCTAGCATTTCCGACACCGAGAATATCGAAACTTTCCGGCCTGTGGAGACCAAGGTGAACTCAAACCCGCGGATCCGCGAGTTAAAGCTGGATAGTGCGGCGCCTCCTAAAGAGAAACAGGATATCACCGAGTTAACGCTCGAGCAGTTGCAGCAGCGGTTTGAGGATGAGTTGGGGGCAAAGCTCTATGCCGATAAAACGACGTTGCACGAACAGGGCACTAGGTCCGAGTGGGAAACAACGATGATAGCTCAGTATGCGCACGCCGTTGCCCCCGTGTTTGACTCGGTGATGCCGGTCGACATTTTTGGCAACATCGTTACGCGCATGGCTGTGGAAGCCGGGGCTGATGCCGATGCCATCAGGGAGGTAATCTACTGCTTGAGTTCGCTAAGACTCAGTCGCACCAAACCTGCCGATGGTGACCCGTTTGCCGCATTGAAACATTACCAGTTGGCCGTGGGTGCTATCAACCTGAAGTTGTGCGAAGGTGCAACACAACCAACACATCAAGTTGTGCTCCAGTGCTTGCTTGCATTGACGCTACTCTGCCACTACGAGTACTGGTTTGCATCACTCCCCATGCCGTTTAGTGCCGATGCCGGCCACTTGTTGCAAGAGATGGTTCTCCTGGGTTACACCAGTTTGGGTAATTCTCTAGTGCTTGATGAATGTGTCTGGGTGATTGCATCTGCTCAGTTAGCTCAAGCTATAAAGTACCAGACAACGGTAATGGATATACCAAGTCTCGACAGTGAGTACTTCCACAAGTTCCTGTCTAACCTGAGTGGAGAAGAAGGGTCCACTGCCACTAACCGCGTCCAATCGGTATGGTGGCACCGCACCCTACTTCTCCACTGCTGTATCTTGTGGAACTTTATCCAGGAACCAAACGTGCCCACCCAAGAGGAAGTAGAGACCGAAAAGGGTCTTGCTATATGGTGTCACCACAAGATGTCGGTGTTTCATCTCAAGGACACACTCCCCATCGGCTTAGAGCCCATTGCCTACACCAACACCACCACCAGCTTTCCCCATATCTATTACCGCAACGAGTTGGCGGCGACGATTGCTCTTCACAGCAAGCTTCTGTTGCTTCTCCTTCACGAGGCATTGCTAACCAAGTGCGCCACATGGCCCACAGCAGGCGAGGAAGCAGCGCGTTTTCCTGCCAACTTTGGCCGCGCCATGGCGAGGGACATCATGGGAATCTTGGCATCCTATGACTCCAACGCCACCATTTGGTCAATGCACTTCCATTTGGTCAAGTACGCCGCACGGTACTTTCGCAATGACGCACCGCTAATGCAGCAAACTGAAGCGTTGCTTGCGAAAATGGTTGATGTCTGCAAGATAAGTATATAGGAATAAAAAGAAAACAAGTGGCACAAGGCCACTCACTCTAAGGCAACGTCCCAGGATCTAATTGTAGCGTCTAACCCCGCACTGACAAACTTGCCGCCCTTCCCGGTCTCCCACGACACCCACGCCAACCCGGAGATGCCCGCAGCATGGGCGTTGGGGAACTTGACCACCTTGGAGGGCCGGTCAAGGGAATATAAGAAAAACCCGCTATCGAGCCCACCGCTGATGAGGTACTTGCTATCGGACGTCCATTTTGCGTCGTACACCCTGCTGGTGTGGAACGCCCACCGCGTGGTGACAACAGAACCATCTGCCTTGAACAAGGTGTACTTGCCCGCGGAGTCGGCAACGGCGAAATACTGCGCGTCAGGGGAGACACGGATCAAGGTGGGTGCAGCGCGCATGGGTGCAAACGATTTGCCCGAGGGGGAGAACGCGCTGCCGGAGAAAGTAAACTCCACCAACGTGTTGCTCTTCGTGTTTGTGGCTAACAAGTGTGTGTCGTCGAGAGCGGCAATGTTGGTGGACGTAAAGTCAAAAGTGTGCTCGGCTGCCTTTTCCAAATCGCGCGTGTACACCTGCACGCCAGATTCAAACAACACGGCGACTTTGCCGCCAATCTGGGCGAGTTGTTTGGGTTGGGCTGGCAAGCTCACGGTCTGGACAACCTTGTTGCCGCGCCATAACTTTAACAAGTCGTCCCAACCCACGGTGTACGTGTCCTTGGAAATGGTCAAAGCGTCCACAAGGTAGTTTCTATGTCCCTCGTCGTTGCCAGCACCCACCAACAAGGGCTGCGCTTCCAACTCATGACTTTTCACACTCCACCGGTAAAGCTTGCCGTCGGAACTGCCGCTGAGCAAGGAATTGCCATCACTACCGAGCTCGATCTTGGTGACAGGCGCTTGGTGGCCAGCCACAGTGGCCGCGTGCTTGCCGTTATAGTCAAAGTAGTTCAAGTTACCGTTAAACGATAAGGATACCGCGTACTTCTTGGTCAACGCCAAGCCAATCTGCTGCGTCTCTACAGACACTAGATCCGCCACCTTGATTGTGGCCTGGGCGACACCCTCGGCACTCCATGTCTTGATGGTGTTGTCGGCAGAGGCAGTGACAAACGCCAGACTATCTGGCAACCAGCCCACGGCAAAGATACCACCATCGTGGGCATTCTCCACCTTTTTAATCGCCTCGCCCGTCTTGCCCTCATACAATACAATGGCGCGGTCCGAGCCAACAGACACAATGTACTCTCCACTGGGGCTGAACTTGACGTCGCGCACCACGTTGGTGTGGTTACCACGTAAACTCTTGTCAAACTTGAATGGAGGTCCCGTGAAAAACACCAATGCGTGGTCATCGGAAACGGTTGCCGCGCGGTACGGTCTCTGTGGCTTGATGTCCACCGCGTTGATAGCGGCGCTGTGGCCCTGGATATCGCCAATAGAGTTGCCCGAGTCCCATGAAAACGCATGGCCAAACTTTTCCTTGCCCTGGCCCACGGCAATGATGCGCTGCGAGTCGGCGTCCCATGCAAGCGCGCGCACGGGGCCCGACATGACCTGGAACTCGGACTTAACCGTGGGTTGCTCAAAGTACTCGGCGTCGCCCACTGTTTTGGGGGACACATCCCAGATCTTGACATTTCCGGATTCGTCACCGGAAGCAAGATAGAACCCGGTGGGTGAAAACTTGACGGCAGTGGCAGGGAAAAGGTGCTTGGAAAACACCACCACGGGGGCGTTGGCGGTATAGTCAACGGGGCGGATAATTACCGACTTGCCGTTGACGTACGCCAAGCGCTCGTGCACGTGGTCGTAGGCAATGTGAGCAGCTTTGCCTCGGACAGTACTCGGCTGGGGAACAGCAATTGAAGTGGGGTTGATCAGCATGGTAGTGGTCTGTGGTGGTGGTGGTGGTGGTGGTGGTGGTGGCTATGCTTTGCTGTTGCCGTTATTCCAGCTGTGGATCTCAATCTCGGTGCTGGAATCCGCTCTCTCTTCTATCACGTGACTGCAGAGTTCTGCCCAATCGAAATAATTTTTCACCGAATGAGCGCGCACTACTGCGAGCCAACAAGGGAAAAAAGCACTCAGGTACTGGGGAGAGCCAACGAAAAGGAAAAAGCTTTTGTCATGCACGCACAAGCAAAGGCAGACACACACCGGCATTCTCCTTACCCCCAACCATGCTCAGAGTCGCCGCAGTTGCTAAAGCGAACAAGAAATATGGCATTCGAACTATTGCCAATGCAGCTGTGAGGTACAATGCTGTTTCCAAGGTGGGTGTCCCTCCATCGCCCCCGCCAGTGGTTCCCGCTCCCCCAACTACCACCAAGCCAGCCACCACTTCTGGCTCGGCCAAGGCCACGCCACCCCCATCCCCACCCCCACCAGCTAGCTCCAAGAAGTTTTCCCTCTTTGGGTTCCTCTTCAAGACGGCGTTCTTGGCCGCCGCCGTTTACGGCACCACCTTGTACGTGGCCACCAAGAACGATAAGGTCATGGACTTTGTGGCCGAGCAGCACTTGCCCTACCACGAGGAGTTGATTGAATTTATCGAGAACGGCAGTTGGGAGGATATCCAGGACAGGTGGGACGAGCTCCAGGCCAAGTTTGGCACCGTCAAGCTTCCCTCCAAGGACAAGATCGAAGAGTTGACGAAGGAGTTGGAGACCAAGAGCGGCGACTTTCTCGAGCACACCCGGCAACGGTTGGGCGGCAAGCACGACCAGCACCGCGGTGCAGGTGCCAACGGCACCTCCACTTCTGGCGGTCCCGGCAATGCCGAGTTGACCCCCGCGCAACAGTTGCAGAAGCCCGTAGAGGTGGAGAGTGTTAAGAAGGAGGTGGAGCACTTGCCGTTGATTCAATTGCAGGATGACTTGGCCAAGTCTGTGGATGACTCGGTCAAGCATACAGTGGCCTCGTTCAACCAGTTTATTCAGTCGATCGACGCCAGCCAGTTGGCGGCTGGTAACTCGGCGTTGGTGCAATCTATCAACGCCAACATTACTGAGTTGGCCACCAAGTTGAACTCGTTGACCCAGAAGTTTGACGACGAGTTGCAGAACAAGTTGAAGGTGTCACAGACCGAGTTGTTCACCTCATACACCAAGAAGGAGTTGGAGTTGACCGAGAACTTGTTGCTGCAGTTCACCACCGAGAAGCAGCAGTTGGAGGCCAAGTTGAACCAACGGTTGCAACAGGAGATCGTGTCTGCGCGCGATGCCATCAGCCAGGCTGCCACGAATGCGGTGTCGATGGTGCGTATCGAGCAGACCAAGAACTTTGAAAAGTTGATCACCGAGCGTATCAACCAGGAGAGACAGGGCCGGTTGGCTAACCTCGACAAGTTAGACAACAGAATCACCGAGTTGGAGAAGTTTGCTCAGAGCTTTGAGACCCAGATTGTTTCCTTGCACAAAAAGACTTTGGTGCACCAGTCTATAGCCAAGCTCAAGGGCTTGTTGTTGGCGCCTGAGCCTACGGCTGTCCCCACGGCCATTGGGCCCTATGTGGACACGTTGGCGCAGGTAGCGGTCGACGACGAAGTGTTGAGCTTGGCGTTGCGCGACTTGGCGCCCTTGATTTCGAATGAGTCGTCACACTCCATCCTCACCAACGCGCAGTTGTTGTCGCGGTGGGAGCAGTTGGCGCCCGAGTTGCGGTCGGCGTCGTTATTGCCCCCCAACGCCGGGTTGTTGGGCCACTTGGCATCAATCATCTTTTCCAAGTTGCTCTTACCGGTCAAGGGTATCAAAGAGAATGGCAAGGACATTGAGTCAGTGATCGGCCGTGTGGAGGCGAGCTTGGCCCGCGGCGAGTTGGACGTGGCCGTGGAGGAGGCTGCCAACTTGAAGGGCTGGTCGAGAAAACTCGCCAACGACTGGGTAGTGGAGGGCAGAAAGAGATTGGAGGTGGAGTTTTTGTTCAGCTTGATCGAGAGCGAATCCAGGATTATGTAATTAGTCGCCTGTATGTTGTCTTTAGCTTGTGTTGCTGCCAATGCATAGTTGTATCTATTCTGGAAAAACCTGGCCGAGATGAGCCAAAAAAAGGAATACACCTGACTAAGCAACAACCGTATCAAGACAACCTTTCTACAACATGGGGCAGGAGGCGGTACACTACCTCGAGGAGACCACAACGTGTCAGAAGTGTCAGGAACACGATGCGGTGGTGTCATCACGGCAGGAAAAGCTCTGCAAGTCCTGCTACAAACGGTTTGTGGGATATAAACAGCGCAGGCAGATGCAACAGTATAAAGTCGACTACCACGCAGATAAGATAGAGCGGGTAATGCTCGCATGTTCCGGCGGAGTGTCATCGTTGGTGCTTCTCGACTTGCTTGCATCTCTTCTTGAGGAGCAAAAACAGCTGCACCAGGGGCGTCAAGCATTCGACTTGGTGGTGTTGCACCTCGACGAGTACGAGTTGCACTCATTGAACCAGCGCGTTCAGGATGTGATCCCCAGGCTCCTCAAGCGGTACAAAGTGAAAATAACATTTAAGGTGGTGTCGCTCGAGTCGTTTGTGGCGCAGCTGGCGTTGTACAGGATCTCCTTGGGTGGTTACGAGAGCGTGGCCGTGGCCGAGTGCGGGAAGTATACGCTCTCCGACTTGCTCCAGCAGTGTCCCAATAAGTCTTCGGCTGAAGATTTGCTCACGGTGGTGTACAATGACTTGATTTTGCGTGCAGCATCAGAACAAGGGTGCTCTACCGTGGTGTTTGGCCACGACATGACCAGGCTTGCCAACGACGTCATTGCGTTAACCGTAAAGGGCAGGGGCGGGGACGCACACAAGGCTGTTGCTGACCACACGGAAACTATTGACGGGAAAGAATTATGCATCATATATCCTCTCAAGGACCTCTTTCACTCGGAGGTAGCTGCTTATGCCGAGTTTGCCGACTTGACAAGCAGTGTCGTTGCCTCCACGGTGCAAAAGTCGCGCATCGCCAAGAACTTGACCATCCGCGACTTGGTCGGGAACTACTTTTCCACCTTGGAGAGCACGGGCTATGGATCCACTGTGTCTACGGTGCTCAAGACAGGCGAGAAGTTGGGAGCACCACGGGGCGAGATGGCGGCGACATGCCAGGTATGCGGTGGCGCCATCTACCAGGATGCCAGGGGCTGGCTCAGAAAGATCACCGTGAATGAAGCTGCTCCCGTAGCCACGGAGGAAGAGCAGGCAAATGTTGAGAGGTATAGAGCCGCGGTTGGAGAAACAACGGTGCCTGTGGGCGAGCCCATAGACGTGTGCTATGGGTGCATGGTGACACTAGGCAAGGAGGACCTTGTCTGGCCCGAGCACGCCCAGGCTTTCACGCTAAGGTATACCTACATCAAAAACTCCGACGAGGAGGCAAAGCAGAAGGTGTTGGACGATTATGTGCTCACCGACGACGAAGAGTAAATAGAAGCTGGTATATTCTTGTGCATGATTCTATATTATCCACGTTTTCTTTTTCTTCTATTTTCTTCTGCTATTCACCAGTTGACTGCCACAGTCGCCACGTCTACCACAACCACTCTCATCCCACTAGCAATGTACACACCCGACTTGTTTCCCCACGAGGTGTACAGGCTATGGAGCGATGCCTCCAGTGAACCGCAACTGAGCAAGCGACAGTTGTTTGCACCGCCACTCGCGGCGTACTCGCCCAACCATCCTGGGATCAGCGCCGCGTTCTTGCGCAACCCCGGGCCCAGGAAGTCGCGCTTATATGCCATATCTCCCTTGGCCCGCGAGAAGCTATCCGAGTTTGAACGAGTGCGGACCACGGGGTATGCCATGCTCAGGCCCATTGGCGTGGGCAAGACGATGCAAGAACTTGCCGCCGAACGGCACGCACACGATGCAAGTGACACATCATATGACACCGCGCAGGCGGCAACAACGGACAGCAGGCCGGTTGACTTGGAGTACCTTGTAACCGCTGTTGAAACTCGTGAAGGGGACGCTGTCTTTGCGTCTGACACCAGCGAGCTCCCAAGTTCCAACAACCCCATCAACCCGGCATCTGAACCGATGAATCTCGGCGTTGATTTGGACGCCAACATAGCCAACGCCGACCGCGACGACGACTATAGCGGCTATGACGATATCAGTGACGAAGATAGTCTTGGGCCCGGCGTGGGGGTCAGGGTTAGCACCCGACCAGATGACACAGCGGCCAATTTCATTTCCGACTGGGCTGACGACCGGTTGTCGGACGTGGTTGCCGACCACATTGCCGCCGGGTTCTACTCGTCTCATGGGGAATCTTCCTATAACGATGGGTTCATGGCCGCCGACGTCGAGTACCAGGACGACCACTCCATCGGCCCTGAAGCGAACATGTTGATTAACAGCGGTGGCAGCCACAGCACCGCATTGAATTCGAACCCCGCCACCGGCCGGACCACCAACCCCACTACTGCGAGCGGCGTAGGCAGCGGCGGCGGCGGCGACGTTGCCGACGGTCCATCTTCCGTGCTCCCCGCCCTCGACCGCATCAGCGAGGTTGACGAGAATGGAGAGCCAGATGGAGGTGATGAAAACGATGAGAATTCCGGGAACGACGAAAATCGCGGAACCAGAGCAGAGTATGAGGATGAAGAGGATGACTATCTGCAGGAGATGGTTGTTGACTAGGTGTTTTGTTGACGTCTATACAGAACAACCAGAAACAACGCCTCCTTCCTACCGCTTGGTTATACAATCCACTTTGGCCTCCTGCAAATGTATGGCGGGAACCATCCACTTGCCACAGCTGCACCGCGAGCCGCGCCAACTATACCCTCCGACCTTGGCGGCGCACTTGGGGCACTGGAACTTGCCCTCAATGTCGGACTTGTCGAGCTCCTCCCTCATCCACTTGAGCGGCTCTTTGAGGAAATGGTGCGAGCACTTGGCAGCGGCGTTTTCCACCGAAACAATCCGGCGCGAGTTGGGGGCGGTCTTCATGAACCGCGACTGCTTGGATTCGGCCCCGGGGATTTCGTGCAGCTCGACGTGGGTGTTACTTGCCAATACCCGACGACACCGCTTGCACCGAAGCTCAAAGGAAGTGGCCTCGTCAGAATCGGTTGTGGTGCTGGCTTTGGTGTTGGTGGCTGTGTTAACTGCCTCTGTTGGTTCCCTGTTCATCACCAATTCACGCGCTGCTTCTCCCGATGGGTCCTGCTTTGCTGTGAGGTCGGTGGCGTATTTCCTATACTCTTCGCTTCCTTCATCGTACTGGCACCCCATGTTCTTGTAGAGCTGTAACTGATGCATGAACGCAGGATTGGGCTGGGCATCAGGACACTTTCTCCTCACCGCGTATAGCGCCTGGTCGAGATCAAGATCGTGCTTCTTCATCAAGTACGCTGCCACAAACGCGGCTGAGCGGGACACGCCCTGGGAGCAATGCACCAACACCTTCTCCTTCTTGGCCAGTTCAATAAAGGTGTGTGCCTCGTCAAAGTGGGGCACAAGGTTAGTGGTCTCTTCATCCGTGACCTCGATCTGTTTCCACACGTAGTTGGACTTGTATATGTCTCTTATAGGGCCAGGGACCACCGAGAGGATGTGGGTAATGCCGTACTCGCGCTTCAAGTTGACGCCATCGTTCAAGGGCGCTATCGACGACAAGTGGACTCCGCCGAGGATTCTCTCCACCGACATATGTGGACTGGCTGTGTTTTTAGTGGTTGTCAACAGCGTATCTCATCTGGTGAAGGGGGAAAAAAATTTGGGTACTAAAAACGGGTGTGAGCAAGGGAGAAAACAGACGTACAAACTAAAACACACCACAAACGAGAAACACTGAACCACACACAACTGCACAACTACGTGGAGACACAGACACACAAGCACACAGGCACACAGGCACATAGGCACACCAATAGAACCACATCCCTCCTATGTCACCTCCTAACAACGACACCAACGCTACCATCTTGCTCATGGGCTTGCGCCGCGGCGGAAAGTCGTCGATATGCAAGGTGGTGTTTCACAACATGCAGCCGCTTGACACGCTCTATCTCGAGTCAACGTCCAAGCCCACAACAGAGCAGTTTTCGTCGTTGATCGACTTGTCGGTGATGGAGTTACCCGGTCAGCTCAACTACTTTGAGCCCAACTACGACTCGGAGCGGTTGTTCAGCAGCATCGGCGCCCTCGTTTATGTCATTGATTCGCAGGACGAGTACCTCAACGCCTTGACCAATTTGTCTATGATCATCGAGTTTGCCTACAAGGTGAACCCCAAGATCAATATCGAGGTGTTGATCCACAAGATTGATGGGTTGAGCGAGGACTACCGCATCGACGCCCAGCGCGACATTATGCAGCGTACGGGCGACGAGTTGTTGGACTTGGGCTTGGAGGGCGTGCAGGTGAGTTTCTACTTGACGTCCATCTTCGACCACTCCATCTACGAGGCCTTCTCGCGGATTGTGCAGAAGTTGATCCCCGAGTTGCCTAGCTTGGAGAGTATGCTCGACAACTTGGTGCAGCACTCCAGCATCGACAAGGTCTTTTTGTTTGATGTCAACTCCAAAATCTACGTCGCCACAGACTCGTCGCCGGTGGATATCCAGACATATGAGGTGTGTGCCGAGTTTATCGACATCACCATCGACCTCGACGATTTGTACGTGGAGAACGAGAAGGACTCGCTGAAGGAGCTCAAGAGTATCAGCCACTTGTCGAACGGGTCGGTGTTGTACCTCAAGCAAATGATCAGGGGGTTGGCGTTGGTGGCGTTGATACGAAACGACGAAACCACCGCCGCTTATGGTACTGTTGCTGGTGATGGCACTGTTGGTGTGAGTAACGGCATGGGCATTGGTGCAGGCGCGCAGGTGCATGTGCACGAGCAAAGACAGGATAACATGGATATGGAAAAGTCGCTAGCCATCATCGACTACAACGTACACTTGTTCAAGGAGTCGTTGATGAAGATGTGGAAAAACTCCAAGATCGTTCCGCAACAGGACAGCACGTGAGTACAGATGCGGATGTGGATGCGGATGTAGAGACGAGTATAGCCAGGTTCATATAGACACACAAAAACGCAGTGTTTCCTGGCTCTTTCCTGTTACTCCATACAAATCACACAACTTGTATGGCTTAAAAGGTGCGACTTGACAGTCAAAAGAGACAGGGTCGAGGTGTTGTCACGCTTCAAGGAAGCAGAGCAACAGCCGCGTACTTACATACGCAGTAAAAGGAAAGGAAACCAAAAATTAAAAGATCCACACTTTCCGACCCCCATGCGATGAAACTTGCGTAACGCCGCTAGAGGGCGTGATGGAAAGTTGGCAATATAGCTGCAAAGGTGCCATGACGCTGTGCAATGTCGCTGGCGAAACAGCTTGTTTGATTTCCGGGCTTCTTGATCCCCGGAAATATCTCTAGGTAAGTATGGAGAAGAAAAGAGGAGAAGGAGGAAAATTTTTTTGCCAAAAAAATATAGTCGTCTGCGTGTACATTTATATGAATGGTCTGGTGCCGGGTAACCATGTCGTCAGAAAACTGCAAACACACACAAACATGTTATACACTCTTTAGCCTGGCTTGGTATAGCTTTGACTCGCCCGGGTTGCGGATGAACACGTGCTCGGAGTTGTGGGAAGCAACCACGCAGCCCACGCCGGTATGTTTGCCCACATTCAAGTTCATGCCTCCGGTGGTGACAAAGCCCACGACATTGTTATCTGTGCACTCACGTGTCGCATAGATCCTGGCGTTGTCGACAATCGTTCCCCCGCTGACAACCACAACGGCCACCTGTTTTATGGGCAACTTGGTGTGCACTATGGAAGCGGTGTCGGTGATGTGGCTGTAGTGGCTGTCACCACGCGAAACCTCTACTGCCGGCTCGCCCGTGACTTCGTGCTCCAACGACCTTGCTACCTGTACGGCATCGTGGAAACTGGTAATCACCCTTTCCCCGTTGGTAGTGTATTCAGCAAAGTTGGTGCCATTGGGGGGTAGTTCTGCTCCCGCGAGCTGCAGCACGTAGACTAAGTTGCGCAACGCGTGCCAGTCGCACTTGTACGCGCTGAACAAGGCCGACATCTTCGTCTCTGCCTGCTGGAGCGTCACCTGGCTCTTGGGCAACCGTGTGGCCTTCAGCAGGTTGACTTCGCCCACCAACTCATTGTGGAGCCAGCCATCTGCAACCCAGGGAAAATCAATAGGATAGGACCCGGTACTCGCCTCGAAATTGAACTGGTGCATCTGTTTCAGCCCGCCGGGCTTAACTTCTGCCACCTTGTTGAGCTGGTACCAGAAGGGTAGAACCCAGAACCAGGGAAGAACGGCTAACCAACCTTGTTTGGAGATCTTCGTGACCAACACGGGCACTTTGCTGTGCGCGGCATCCTGGGGCTTCTTTCGAGGAGTGGCATGGAACTTTCCCAACTCCTTTAACGTGAGCTGGCTCTCATATGAGGCCGTCCTTCCTGCTGATGTCAAAAGACGAGTCACAACCGAGGCATCAACAGTGTTGTTCTGCAAGGCGATTATGGTGTCAAACACGTTGGCATCGCCTGTGTTGGTGGTGGGAAACTTTGTTGGTGCCTTCCATAGCCGGGGGTCAAGCACTTCAAGCGCAAACGTGGTGCCCACTGGCGCCAACCCATTGTCACTGATTGACGCCAAGGCGGACCACGTCTTCTTGGTATCTTTGTCGATACTTTCCAAGTGCACAACCTGACTAAGCGCCTTGATGCTCAATGGACCCGACAATTCGATGCTGCCCAACGCATAGCGGCAGTCCATCAAAGATGCGCCTGTATCTGCAGAGACTCTGGTCCTGAGCGCCTCAAAGAGCCTTGGGTATGCCGATGGGAAGGTTCTCACTAACACCATCTTGCATACACTGTGTGAGTATACGAGGCCTTTGCAGAACTGGACACCATCCACATATAGCCACCCGCTATACAAAGACAGCTCCTTAACTGTTCTTTCACCTGTGACGTTGTGCACGAATGCGTGCACCTGCTCTGGGTTGTCAAAAGATACCACACAGCTGCCCATATACGACGTCTCAAAGGCCACTGCCTTGTGTCTATTCTGCCGGTTCATCGCCTTGAAACACTTTTGCGTCGGTGTGTACGGGATCTGGTACCCGTGCTTCTTGCTCATATGGAACCGTTTGGCGTGCCACACGTGGCTCGGCATCCACACAAACTGTTTCTGCCGTTGCGCATAACGTACGTTCCCTGCTGGGAAACTTGCCAACGCATTTACCCCCACTACGTCCCTGGCCCCAACAGCATTGTTCAACTTGCGATCACCCTGCTGCTGCAGTCTATTCTCGCGCAACTGTTTCAACTGTGCAGATACGATCTTATACTGCTGGCGCACGTTTCCCTTGACCCTATCAGTTTCCGACCGCATAGACCGTAACTTGGATGCTACCCGGAGTAGTTTCCTCCGCGCGAGCAACTTGTAGTACTGCCGTCCCCGCGGGCTCTTTTTCGCCGACACGGTGCCGCTCATCTCGCGCTTGGCCTTGGCCCGGAGCCGTTTAGGAATGCGCTTGACGTTATGCGATGCGGCCCGTCGGCGGAGTGTGCGTGGTAAGCTCTGGAACACCCGCGTCGACAGCGCGTTCTTGGACTTGAGCTGCGATAACTCAAACGAGCCGATCTCGAACGCGCGCGCATTGACAAACTCGTTCACGTTGAGCTTCTCTCTGGCCTCAAAGGCGGCATCAGACACCTGGGTCTTGATGGTCCTGCTATTGTAGAGCCGTGCTTTCTTCTTGTTCACCGGCGGTTTATTCATGGGAGGTGTGGTGGTGGGGCATGCTTCTAGGCTGAGTACATTTTTTTCATCTCTTCTCATTGACGCCCGCATATTATTTGGCTCGCCATTATGCTATTTCCTATCCATACAAATACACATTAGTAATAGGATACACCGTATATTGTGGGCAAGTGTGTGTGGTCCTTTTGCCACTCCGTCAATATGCTCATCATCTGGTCCTCCAAGATCACGTCGCTCTCGTCCTCCACTTCCTCGGCGCCTGGCTGCTTGGCCTCGTGCTGCTTGCGCCGAAAGTCGTGGATCAAGTTCACCAACTTTAGGATACCCTTGCCGCCAATCTGCGCATTCTCGTTGTCGTCCTTGATGTCGACATTGACAATATGTACAATCCGTTTCACGTCGTCCGGGTTCTCCCGGTTGTACATCCGCGTCATCAAGTCGTCCATCACGCTGTCGAAGCACCGCTCCTCGCACGTTATCACGAGGTCAAACTTGCCAGCGTACGCGTTGGTGTGCCACTTCTCGGGCGCGGCCTTCACCGCCTTGTTCCGCTGCAACATGTGAATTAACCCCTGTTGCTCGTACATCTTGCGCGCTGGCTGCTGCTCCAAGTCGTCGAGAATGACCTTGTACGGCGTGCCAAACTCGTACACGTTGGGCTTGTCTATCGACGGGCCCGGCAATCGCACAGCAGACCCGGTACCAAAGGACTGCACATTGTACCCCGCGTCCATGAGCTGCTTGTGCGCCTCCATCGATCGGTTGTTGTTGGACGCGCACACCGTGCATATTTTGAGGCTATCGTTGATCATGATATGGGGCTTGGTGAAGCTGGTTGTGTAGGTGGAGGCGCTTTTTTGGGCTACCCATAAAAATGCGGGTTTTAGTGCGTTTGTTGTTACTATTTGCACCGCCACACGACCTCACCCTAAATCTACATACGAGTCTTCCTTGCCGCCCTGCTCGTCCTCCTCAACCTCCTCGGCTTCCTCTGCCTCTTCTACTTGTTCGTACCCTTCATCCTCCACTAGAATTGCTTCTGCATCCTCCTCGCCATTGCCATTGCTGCTCGCAAGCCTGCTTCTTCTGCTCGTTTCCTTCTTCCCGCCTGGATTGACAAACTCGTCTCCCTCGTCCTGTTCTTCTCCCTCTCCCTCTCCCTCTCCCTCTCCCTCTCCCTCCTCGTCCATCTCTTCCATCCACTCGTCCACCCTGTCATATGAAAAGGGGAGGATGTGCGGGTGGAACTCGACAATCTTGTTATCCTTCTCCATGCAGTACTGCTTGAACTGGTGGTACTCGTCGACGCTGCGCAAGAGAATGCCAATCATCATCGAGGGGTCTAGCAAGGATATTTCCATCCTGTGGTATGTCTTGCTGTGGTACGTCTCATAGTTGATGGGGTCCAGCACCATCTGCGGCCAGTGCGGGTCGAGGTAGAGCAACTCGTGCTGCTGGTGGCCGAAGAAGTAGAAGCTCGACGACGGCTTGCCCCCTGAAATCCCAGCAAAGTACGGACTGTCGAGCAACTGGAGAAGGCTCTCCTTGTAGTACGCGGCCACTCCGTCAATCCCCAACCGCACGGGCAACAACAAGAGCAACGGCTTCTGCTCCAACCCTTGGGTGATTTCGTTGTCGTACAAATCGCTCCTTTCGGTGACAATAACCGCGGGACACATCGCTGGGGACAGCACTCCTCCAAAATCTTCTGCCAATACCCTGATGGCCTTGGACGCGGCGTTGGGGCCAAACCACTGGCCCGGTTTGACCCGCAACCCCACCTGGTTGGCAGCACGGATAAAATTGTGGAGCGAAAACGGCGCCGTTGTGGTATCCTGGAACAACGCCACCACGTCTTTCTCTTCTGGGTGCAACCGCATCAACACGTTCGCCAACAAGTTCTGCGACGTCCTGATCATGCACCCCCAACCGGCGTCGGAACTGAAGTTCTCGTAGTCAAACACGTTCTTGAAATTCGCCAACGTGCCAAAGACGTTGCGGTTAAACATGATGGAGGGAAGGAAAGACACTGGCTGCGGGCCCTCGGTCGCCTTGGGAATGGGCTCAAACCCGCACCGGTAGGTGAGCCAGAGCTGAGCTTTGATGTATGCTTCTGCCTCTTCCAAGGTGGTAAAGGACGTGCCGAGCACTTCTATCTGCTGAAACAGAGGACCCGCCTCTGGTGCAGGCAGTTCTTGTGGTGTCTCCCCGTTTTCGTGTTGCCCGGTAACATTGCTGATAAAGGTGGCGACTCCTTTCAAGCCGATGTTGACAAAGCTCTCGATGGCAGGCGCCGTGTCTTCTGACGTGTCCACTTGTGAGCTCTGTTGCTCCTCCGATGGTGCTGAGCTCATGACGCAGCGTGTATCTTCTTTGCTGCTCGGTGCTTTTCCTGGTGGTACCTATTGTTGTTGTGGTTGCAGTGGAGACAGATACAAACACACACGCACACTGGGATTTCCTGGCTCGTTTTTCTGCCCACACACTCCATTGCTAATCCATTTTCGGATGTGGTGCGGCTCGGCTATCTCACCGCCGTCATATAGCAGGATGACTTTTGTTGTTTTTCTGTTTTGCCCGCGTCCACGTCACACACAACAACAACCGCCGCAAGCAATGCCCAAAAGACACAAGAACACGAGAGGACGCGGCGGGAGCCGGTCGCTGTATCGCGGCAACCGCGCCAAGACCAGAACCGGAAGGAGGAAACACGGCACTGGTGCTGGTGCCGGTGTTGGCGCGGCAGGGTCCCACAGCTACCCTGAGCTCTATGACATTGCGGGCAACATGTCCGCGTCGCAACGGGGCCATATGATGCAGGAAGCACAGTACACAGGCGCACACTCGAGCGATATCATGCTGCGACAGATGCGCAACCGGCCGGTGGAGTTTGTCAAGGCGCAGGAGATCTACGACCCGAATGTGATACTATACGACTTGGCCGAGAAGAACAAGCACGACCTCAACAAGGAGTTTGAGGGGATCTCCTTAGATGAAGAGGCTGGAAAGCTGAAGGAGGAGAAGGAGGAAGGAGAAGAGGAAAAGGAAGAAGATATCTACGTCTTGAAGACCTCGTCTGGTGAGCAAGGAGAAGAGAGTTTGGAGGAGGAAGAGGGGGACCACGTGGTGGTCGATGACATAGAAGAGAAAGGTGGTGAGAGCACTGTTGGCGATTTCGATGAATCTGATGAGTCCGACGAAGTGGACGACTCGGATGAAGCGGCGTTGGTGCAGCAGATTGAGCAGATCAAGGAAAGGTTGCAGCAAGATTTTCAGCGTGAAGCACAAGAGCTTGAGGAATTGGGCAAAGCTCTGGATGATGAGGAAGAGGAGGAACAAGAGGAGGGGGGCCGAGAGGGGTATGGTGCTTTTGCTTCCGATGACGACCAGCTAGATATTATCATTGATGGTGCCAGTTCCAAACTAGAGCCAGTTGGCTGCAAGCGCGCTGCCAAGGCCGAAACTTCCGAGTCGGCTGAGCCAGAGTACGGTTTTCTCGAGGAGGACTACGAGTTTGACGTATCCCAAATCGAAGTATCCAATGTCCGATTTGGCATCCATAACCAGTACCAGGTAAAGTGCGCCGGGCTCACCAGGAGCAATGAGTTCCACTGGATAGACGAGGATGATGTGATTGAGTATGTTTTGGACAATGGGGTGAAGGAGCATAGGTTGAACGAGTTCTTGTCGTTCATCACCAAGGGTATGGTGGATTTGGAGGGCCCAGCAAATGGTAACGGCCAGGAAGAAGCAGACGATGTATACGTTTCCCTGAGCGACGAGTCTGATGATGATGATGACGACGATGATGATGTCGATGATGATGATGATGATGACGACGATGACAGTTTGGCCGACAACTACCCATACGACCTGGACGATAACTTGCAAGATATGATCTCCTACGTGCAGACAAGCAGCGCTAACTTTATCTCGTTGGAAGACCGTGATTTTTCCAGGAACGCCCCCGCCAAGAAGCGCGACCATTTCCGCGATTTGGGGCTCGACGAGGACCTCCAGGAGTCGTTGGCGCGGCAGTTGCAAAACTACCGGAACAACAAGAAGAACAAGTCCCAGCACTGGGAGAAGCAGAAGGTTGAGGACGCGGTGCTCCGCAACGACATGTTGATCAAGTATCCCGAGCTGTTGCACATCAAAGACATCAAGCACGAGCTCGACTCCTTGCTCAAAGACGAGTCTCGGCAGTCAGTGAGCTTCCCTACATTGGACCAGCATGCGCACAAGGTGATCAAGCGCATGGCCGACTGCTACCACATGAACGTGAACAAGTGCGGGGCACAGGGGGTGCGCAAGTATCTCAAGGTGTCCAAGACGCGTGCCACGTTCAAGTACATGCCCAACTATGAGGAGGTAGGCCGTCTCCTCCGGGGCCGGCCTATCTTCCACCGTATTGACCGCAAGCCCAGTGCCACCAAAAAGGATAAGAAGGTGGGCCGCGAGCGCGGCAGTGGCGCCCACCACCGCGAGGGCGACATTGTTGGTGCCGAGGCACCCGAGATTGACCAGACGAATCTCGGGAGACAGATGTTGGAGAAGCTTGGGTGGGTCAAGGGCATGGGGTTGGGTGCTTCGGGCAACCAGGGGATCAATGAGCCCATCTTGGCCAAGGTTAAAATGTCCAAAACGGGTATACGATAGGGGAGGGGTGGTGCTGGCGGTGATGGTGCCTGTCGTGTTCCTATGTCTATCTGCTCCTATGCTGTCTATTTCCGTTTTGATTTCTTGACCTTGGCGGGCGGCGCGGCGTGGCCCGTGGACTTGACGTGGCTGAATAGCTTGTTTCTAGAATCAAAGGCAACGTTGCACACCAGACACCTTTCTTTGACCGTAGCAGCGCCATTCTCAGTTGGTGGTGGCACCGGTGTTGCTTCCTTCGATGCCGATGGTGTTCTCTTTGCCTGCTTGCCCTTTTTTCTTTTCGACTTTTTCCTGTTGCTGTCCAGCCAATCGTCATTGTTGTCGTTGCTGTCGAGTTTGGCCCGCTCCATAAAGCGTGCCAAGTCCTTGTCAACCTCGACGGTATCATTTTCGTGCAGGAGGGGTGCGGCAGTTGCTTGGTGTGAGTCGATATCATTATCTACTTCACCGTCAACTTCGTCATCCACCTCAAGCCTGACTTCATCTAGCTTCTGTTCCTGGAGAGGTTCCGCGTCCTCTATGCTATAATCTTCTTTGCCTTCCTCCTCAATGTCCTCCTCACCCTCCTCGCCATCCTTCTCAATGTCCTCCTCACCCTCCTCGCCACCCTCCTCTTCCTCGTCAAAGTCACTGGGTGCCGTTTCAAACCCGTCCAAGTCCTCGGTATCCTTATCGATTCCCAAATCTATCCCCTCGCGCCGCATCTCCCATTGTAGCTGCCGCACCGCCTTCTTGTGCTTCTTGGACTTTTCGTGGATCTCAAACTGGCCCTCCGTCTTAAACACCTTATCGCACACCACGCACTCGTACTCGTGCACCTCCTCCACAAAATCCTCGTCCACCTCAGCCCCACTCACGTACTCGTCAAACTCCGAGTCTGTGCTTGCGTACTCTTCCTGCAACATCTCCTCCAACTCCTCCAACTCGGCGGCATCGAGCTTCTGCCACTCCTGCTCGGAAAACTCACCCTCGCCACCGCCAGTTCCGTTCCGCTTCATCCACGCAAGGCGCAGCTGCCGCAGCTGCCGCATCTGGTGCTCGTACTCCTCGATCTGCTTCCGCTTCCGCTCCTTCTCGTACTCTTCCTGACCCTTCTTCACCCGCGGGTCACGCTTCTTAATAAATGACACAAACTTCTTCACCACCTCGTTGTACTCTTTGCGCGCATCGTCGCGCACCTTCTTGTTTTCACGCTCCATGAGCCGCCGCGTGCGCCGGTCGGGCGCGTGCGAGTACCGGTACTCGTCGCGCCAGCTGAAGCTCTTACACGTGGAGAACGATGACCACGTAGTATAAAACACCCGCACGTGGTCTGCGTACGACGACTTGGAGTTACCAAATTGCGGGTACATGAGCATGCTCGCCTCCGCGGCGCTCACATTGGCGTCGTCGTCCACGTATTTGGCGTACCCCGGTATGCCCTGGAACTTCCCGTGCTGCACTTCCTCGCGTGCCAAACGCTCAAAGAGCCGTGCCGCCACCACGTAGAAACCGTTGATCGTGTCATCCATCTGGGCAAAGAGACTGGGGTTAAAGAACCGGTAGATCTCGTCAGCGGAAATGCTGGGGATGTGCGACTCGCCCTGCTCCTCTACAAACTCTTCCTCGTTCAAGATAGACTCGCGGTGTGAGTCGTACCATGCACGCTCCTGCGAATCCGAGAGCACCTCGTACGCGGCCCGCACGAGGGAGAACTGAAGGTTGGCTTCTTCGACATTATCGGGGTTCTTGTCCGGGTGGAGCTGAAGTGCCTTGCGCCTATATGCCTTTTTCAATTCGGTGTCGGTGGCTGTTTGGGCCACTCCGAGGAGCTCATAGTAGCACGTCTTCATGGTGGGGTCCTAGGGTGCTTGTGCTGAAACAGCTCCTATGCTCTTCACGGCTGACCGTCTTCTGAAAAGCTTTTCTCGATTTTTTTGACGTGTCACAAATGTTCCAGATCCCCCCAGATTCAGCACCAGTAACGTCCCTGTAAAAAAAATCCCCTTTTCTACACCATTCTATTTACATCTTTCTATCTATATCTTTACCACCCCTTGGAGTGGTAGTCGTCAAAATCGTCCTCGTCCGCCAAGCCGTCTTGGCGTATAAGGAAATTGTGGTCGTCAATCACCTTTTCGGGAAGCGCTACTTTGCCCAACTTGTAGTCAATAATAATGGACTCCTTTAGGGACTTGCTCAAGCCGTCGGACGTGAGCTTCTCGTCAAGCAAGTCCTTGGTCGTGCGGGACGCCTGGCCCTTGGCAGTCACTTCTGTTTGTGGTACTGTCTCTGCTGTCGCTGTCTCTGCTGTCGCTGTCTCTGCTGTCGCTGTCTCTGCTGTCGCCGTTGGATAAATAGGTTGTGGCGGCGTAGATGGCGACTTGTGCGGCACAACGACAATCAGAGCTACCGATGCCCCAGACGAGGACGACGGCTTGGGGTGCTGAGCAGACGTTGCTGGCGTCAAGTGTTCCACTACCGGGGCCCTCTGCTGCGAATCCGAGCGCACACGCGTCTTGGACGAGTTGTACAATTTGGTGAGGCTGAGAGAGGATTTCGACAAGATGTTGCGGAACGAGCTGTGCGACGCTGAGCGCGAGAACCGCGACAAGCTCGACGAAAGCGACTCGTGCGGGTGCTGCTGCTGTTGTTGCAGCTGCTGGCCCGCGCTATCTTTATCGTTGAGCTTTTCGGACGATGGCACTTTCGATACGTTCACATCGGACACCCCCACCAGACTCTCCTGCTTCACGGGTGCGCTTATGGCCGCCAAGTCCGCAGGGTCAGCGCCAATATCCGTCACCGACGAAAACTTTTTCTTGAAAAGAATCGACGGGCGCGTATCTCTCAGTGTCTTCATCTCGATGGTGATGATGCCTGTGGTGCTAGACCTCTGCAATTTGGGTTTTCTCCCATGAGAGTCCTGGTGGTCGTTGTGGTTGTTGTTGTTGTGAAGATGGTGGTTATTCTGGTTGGCCATCTCGTTCAAAAACAACCCCGAGAGCAAGGATTTCGGCTTGGTGAGCATGGGCGTCGAGTTGCGTTTGTCGAGTGCAATGGTCTCGGTCGACACTGATGAGGGCGTAACCTTGGTAAAGTTCAAGGCTGGCACCGGTATGCTTCGCGAGAACGTGGGCAGCTTGGTCGACTCCGAGCTCACCGACTGCCACTCGCTCTCGTTGTCCTCCCTCCTCGTGTCGCCATGCAGCTCATCCAGCTTGTCCAGATTTCCGCTGTCCTTTCGGTACTTGCGGTGGTCTTCCTGGTCCCCATCGGTCTCGTCCTCGTCCTCGGAAATGTCTGTTGAGGAGTACCCGTCGTCGTGCTCCGCCTGTTCCTGGGACTCGGGAGCACCTGCCGGACCCAGTCCCAGAGTCCTGCCGGTTGTCATTTGTTTGGCATCGCGGTTGCTAAAGAGCGAGCTCTGGCGTTTCATGCCAGACTGCAAGTCGTGGCTACCTGGTTTCCACCGGCTGCTGCTGCTGTTGCCATTGCCATTGCCATTGCCATTGCCGTGACCATTTCTATTACTCCCGTTATTGCTGCTGCCGTTGACGAGCGGCGACGGGGTACTGGCAATGAAAAATGTGGGTTGCTGCTGCTGGTGCTGGTGCTGGTGCTGGTGTTGGTGCTGGATATTGGTGGGTGATATCTTGTCGTCTAAATGTAGTGGTGCGCCCGTGCGTGACTTTGGCGTATTGTACTGAATAGTTACTTCTTTTGAAAGCACAATGGGGACTGTATCCCTCCTATCATTCTCTCCATCTTCACCATCTCCGTCTTCTTCTTCCTCCTCTTCGTCGTCCTCGGAGATCTCCGAAATGTCGGAAATGTCAGACAAGTCGTCGTCGTCGTTATACCCCTCGTCCTCCTCATTATCCTCACTGATTGACTTGTTCAAGTAGAACGCCGCAGACTCCAAGCTTGTCTGTGTGCTCTTTTTGCGTGACGATAAACTGAGGTTCGACGAGCGGCTAAAGAGTGAGGGTCGCGTGGTCATAAACTGCGACTGCTTGGGCTTCAAGTCCAGTAGCTGCTCGCGCGACACGTCGCCTAAACTGTCCCACGTCTCAGTGCGCCGCCTCAAGATGTACCTCTGGTTGAGAAGCCGCCACGACCTGTAGTTGATGCGCTCAGTGCTCCCGAGTTTGGTCTGGACAATGCTAGGGTCGTTGGTGAGTTTCCAGAGCCTGAGGAGTGACTGGTCCGACGTCTTGTCGTACTGTAAGGATAACTGTATGCACTCCATGGGGTGGATAGGGAGGCGTTAGGGGGTGTTTTGGGGGGCGTATGCTGGTGGTGTGCTGGTGGAAATGTTATTAGTGGCTGTGCTGGTGGCTGTGAAAGAGACAACAGGAAACAGTCAAGCTAGTCTATGCGCAGTGTACAGTGATCCTGGAATATTTTGCTGTGAGGAATCTTTCTTGCTATATTCTCTTTCTCTCTGGTGGTTGTGTATATGTTTCTGCTCACGCAAGCATGAGGTGGTGGACAGCGGTTGGGGGGTGAAGAGCTGGGTGTGACCTGGGCAGTATCGGCGGTAATGATTTTTTTCCTTTCTTCCTTCTTTGTTGTTGATAGCACTTTATTGAGTTTTCCTCGTTTTATTTTTCAACCAAAAGTGGAGCGTGTGTCTGTGTGGGTGCTCTTCCGCTAGCAGGGTGTGGTGGAAGTGATGGTGCTCCTACACTGTGTTGGCGATGCAGACGTAATGCTAATAGGACAAGCAAGGGTAGAACAGAAGCAGGAGCACTAGACGTAGATTGGATGAAACGGTGGCAAAGTGATGTCTGGCTGTCTGGCTGCCTCGTTGCGCTGTCTCACTTTTCTACTGTGTGTCACGCTACACGCTACGCTGTCTCAGTGTTAACCTGCTGTCTCTTTCTCTTACTTTCAGTTGGAAAGGGAAGGAGAGGAAAAAAGAAAATGAGAGATTCGTGATTTGAATGATCAAAAAAATTGGGAGAAAAAAAAAAGAAAACTGCATGACACAATCTCCTATTTTGTCTCCTTGCTGGGAGCAGTGCTACCACATGTATTTCCCACAACCAGAACCATCAACAACAAACCACATCTCTCCTTCTTCTAGACCCTGTTTTCCCTGTTTATTCGTTATAGTTACACTTTTTGCACACTGCTGTTCTATAAAGAACTACCCTGAAGTATTCATCTCTTTCCGCTCATCAATTGCGTCAACAACTGCGAGCTGGACGAGGGCGTGGCTGCGGGGATGGGCGCGGCTGTGGGCACATCGGCATACTGCGGCTGCTGCATCTTGGGTCCGTTGGTGGCAAACAATCCGGGAGGTGGGGGCGTCGACGTGTTGATGCGGCTGTTGGACTTTAAGAACTGCGCTGGGTTGGGCAACTGCTGTTGCTGCTGCTGAAACTGCTGCGAGTGCATCTGCTGTTGTTGCTGCTGCTGCAACTGGAGCAATAACATCTGTTTCTGTGTCTGCTTCTGCTGCTCCAAATCGCCGCCCTGTGTCTCTAACAACTTCTTCTGTTGCTCCAACTGCGCTGGCTGTAAACTTGGCGTGTGGCCACTCTGCTGCTGTTGTTGTTGTTGTCTCTGCAACAACGCCTGCTGCTGCATTATCGGGTGGTTCTGGTACGCCAAATGGTAGTTCTTCAACGGACGCAACAAGAAGCGCTCCACCACCTGCCGCGATACTAACTTCTGCTCCTCTTCCTTGAGGTCGTTGACAAAGTCGCCCTTGAACTGGAACAACGGCAACACCCGGCCGCTAGTCTTTTCAAATGGCTTGAACTTGACGTCCAATGTCGGCTTCTCGTTCATCTGCCGCAACTGCTCACCCATTTGTTCAAAGAACCGCATCACCGAGTCGTCGCCTGCATCAATATCGTCAGCACCCGCATGCTGGCTCTCCTTGGCGGGCTTGCCTTTGCTCCTGCTCTTCTGCTCTTTCTTCTGCTGCCGCTGATCGCGCACAATCTCGCCCAACGTGGGGAATGCCGCTGCGTTGGCTAAAGGGATGTTGGCAGCCGCAGGAGAGCTGCTCCCAGATAACGCCTGGTCGGCACCCGTATTGGTTGAGGCCGTGGCCCAGTGCGCTGTTGCCGGCAAGTGCTCCTTAAACTCGTGCTCGTCGTCGGTGCTGCCAACGCCTGCAGCTGCGGTGGTGGCGAGCGCGGCCGTGGGCGAGGCGTGGTGGCTGCTGCCGCCAACACCGCTGCCACTGCCACCTGCACCCCCGTGGATCAAGTCGTCGTGGCCAAACGCCTGGTGTGGGTTGCTGCTCACGCGCGTGACGCCGCTCATCCCCATCTTGATCCCCTGCTGCGTCGACAAATCCTTTCTCGTAAACGAGTCCGCCTCTTCGCCCGGCTCGTGCAAAAACATGCAGTTGGGGTTGGGACATGGGTGCCCACGCAAGTACGACGAGCAGTACTTGGTGGTGCCGTGCTGTGCCCGCAACACCCGCCCGTCACAGAGCGACCCGTCCAACTCAGCAATGCACCGCAACGCGTCCTCCCTCCGCGAAAACGTCACGTACACCTGCAATCCGGACCCCAGGTGGTGCTGCTGCTGGCCGGGAGTCGCCACCTTGCGGTTGATCACAAGCTTCGAGATCTTGCCGTACTGGCCAAAGTACTTGTCGGACCGCAACACCTGGTGCAACTCCTCGGCGCTGCACGGCGGGTTCAACCCCGTCACGTACACCAAGTTCTTCTGGATCACGCGCATGCCCGCCAAATGCTTCTTGTTGGTCATCTCCATCTCCTTCTTCTCCTTCTCGCGCTGTTTCTTCTCGCGCTCGCGCTTCTCTTTCTTGAGCTGCATCAACTTGTACTCTTCCGCCGACACCGTCTTGTACTCCACGCTCTCGTCGTCATAGAGTCTTCGGCACCCGGGGCACCGCCCGTTCAACTCGGGGTTCGAGCGGATGTTGTTGTAACAAAACTGGCAGATCTGGTACCCGCACGGACACGGCTTGAAGTTGCGGTCAGAAATATCCATCTCCTCCACGCATAATGGGCTGTCGCAAGTGTTAGTAGTGGAACGGAAACTCGGTCATGCAAGGGAAAAAACAGGAGATCTTTTTCCCTGGTTGGATGCACATACCAGAAGTCTTCTTCATTGTCGCTTATAAATGAATCGTCGGGGATCATGATGCTGATGTATCGTATTGTTGTACTGAAAGTCTACTTGAGGGAGGTCTTATTAATGCTGTTGTAGTAAGCTCGGGTTCCAACTTTTTTGATGGAAAAGAAAGAAAAAAATTGTGAAGGCTGGAGGCGCCGGTCGTGTGTGGGTAATCAATGATTATGTAATCGTAACCGTGTCTCAGCATCCTGAAAAAAACAGAGAGGCAAACCAACTGGCGTTGAGGAAGGGAGAGACAGCAACAAGACCCGATCCACCACACACCTAGCGATGTCCTTTTTTGTGGAATTGTGGGAGTCGGTGTTTACACCCGGCACGACGCCCGCGTTGGTCACGGCCACGCATGCATCGTTCATCATGTTGATCCTCTCGCTCCTGGTGCTCATATACCTCACGCGATCCATCCACTTTGTCAACTTGTTGGTGATTTCCGTGTTGTTCTACGGCACTGTGGTTTGGTTTATTGGCGAGTTGCAGCAGACAAAGCTACAGAGCAATGAGCAATTGCTGAACAAGGAGGGCCAGAGGGAGGAGGCTACAGAAGAGAAGCAAGAGGAGAAGACAGCTTCCGAGGAGACCACTGGAGCTGTCGTTTCCACTGGCGTGCCACGGAGCAGCTTGCCCAAGAAGAGAAAGGTGTAGATACATAGACTCATATTCAATGCATATCAGCATCAACGTGCACATTTTGGTCCACAATTTGGCAAAGAAAGGGAAAAATGTGGCAAAAAAGATCCCCCAGTCATCATCATCATCATCGGCGTCCCCATCATGAGCTTTCGAGACGCGTTGCAGGTCTACATTGATGCTCCTGACAAGCACGACGCTGTTCTCTACCACGACTCCGACGTAGTGATCATCAAAGACAAGTTCCCCAAATCGACACGACACTTGCTCGTCATCCCGCGCGACCCCGCCATCACGAAGAAGCACCCCTTGGACATGTTCACGGGATCCGATGCTCACAGGTTGTACGCCAAGATGAACGGCTATGTCGCCATGGCCAAAGAGCTGATTGTTGAGGACTTGGGGGCCAAGTTGGACACCGAGGATAAGCTGACGTTGGTGGGGTTCAAAAACACATACATCAGAGCTGGGGTGCATTCCACTCCGTCGTTGAACAACATGCACATACACGTGTTGACCCAGGACTTTCACTCGGCCTGGCTAAAGAACAAGAAGCACTACAACTCGTTCACCACAGAGTTTTTTGTGCCGTTTGAGCAATTGGATCCTGAAGAGAGTCAAGGGAACAGCCCCAACCGCACACTGCATCTCCGCGACAGGGAGGCCTTGGAGCACATGATCAAAACCACGCCATTCAAGTGCCCGTCGTGCCCCCAGACATTTGGCAACCTGGTGGTGAAACTAAAGGCGCACTTGAAAAAGGAGTTTACCCGGGCGTACAGCCCCTATGGCGACCCCAGTGTACTATCGCCAAACAACTTTTTAATGGCAAGCGTGCCAGAATTGGTTCTGCCCAAGTGATACATCGTATAAATCTACATCTATGGAGTCAATCTCTTGGGGTCTCTTGGGAACAACGAGGCGCGGCGGATGTTCTTCAAGTCCAAAAAGAACATCACCACTCTCTCCAACCCAATACCACCGCCGGCGTGGGGAGGACAGCCGTAGGTGAAGGCGTCGACGTAGTCATTCAAGCCAGGGACGCTGGGGTCGACCTCGTGCGCCAACATTCTTTGCTTCAACAACTCGGGGTCGTGGATACGCTGCGCGCCCGACAAGATCTCCTCGCCGCGCATAAAAAAGTCGTACGAGTTGGAGTACTGGGGGTCCTCGGCGTCGGGCATGGTGTAGAAGGGTCTCACTGCCAAGGGGAACTTGTCCAAGATGTAAAAATCGGTGTCGTACTTTTCGCGCACCAACTTGCCCAACAACTTTTCGTTCTCGGTTGACAAGTCCTCAAAGTCGTCGACCTCCTTGCCGGCGTCACGCAACATCTGGATACCCTCCTTGAAGTGGAGCTTGACCATCTTGCCGTCCTTGGGGA
Organism: Zhuliangozyma boniae; assembly: GCA_002094185.1. NCBI lineage: Eukaryota > Fungi > Ascomycota > Pichiomycetes > Serinales > Debaryomycetaceae > Zhuliangozyma > Zhuliangozyma boniae. The sequence continues at coordinate 28,336 of MXQC01000020.1, forward strand.
TCTTGAACTCCTCCACGGGGAACTGCTTTCTCACGGTGGCAATCTCGGCCCCGAACCGCTCTTTCAACTCGGTGAAGATAAACACAAACAACTCCTCCAACACCTCCAATACCTCGTCGTAGTGCTCCTCGAACGCCATCTCCAAGTCCAACCCGGTGAACTCGGTCATGTGGCGGTGGGTGTTGGAGTTCTCAGCCCGGAACACGGGGGCAATCTCAAATACCTTCTCAAAGTCGGCGGCAATCAACTGCTGCTTGTACAACTGGGGCGACTGGGCCAAGAACGCCGAGCCCTTGAAGTAGTTGATCTCAAATACGTTGGACCCGCCCTCGGAGGCGGCGCCAATGATCTTGGGGGTGTGGATCTCGGTGAAGCTCTTCTTCGTCAAGAACTCGCGGAACAACTGGCACACGCCGGACTGGATCTTGAAGATGGCCTGGTTGGTGGGCGTGCGCAAGTCAATCACGCGTGCGTCTAATCTCGTGTCCAAGTTGACGGTGGGCAACCCGAGCTCCTCAGACTCCTGCTCGGATCTCGACGCGTCCTCAATCAACAACGGCAACTGCTCGGGCGTCTCCTGGATGGCGTGGATCTTGGTGATGTGGATCTCCACGTCCTGCACCGTGGCCGACTTCACCAACTCCTCGACCTTTGCAACAGTGCCCTCGACCACCACGATCGACTCCAAGTTGATCGACCCTGTCCACTTGACCATCTGCTTGGAGATGGCGTGGGCGTCGGTGTCCTTGTTGGACTTGAGCAAAGCCTGTATCAAATTGTTCTGCTGTCTCAACGTCAAGAACACCATGGTGGCACCCTGCTGTCTCGTCTTGTGGATGCGTGCCCGGAACACCACCGTCTTGCCGTCGTCGGCGGCGCTCAACCCCTTGATCTGTACCCGGGCAACACCGGGGCGCGTGGACGAGTTGATAAGAGGCAACTTGCCGTAGTTGGCCTTGGCGGGATCGTTGGCCGCCTCGGCCGCCTTAGCGGCCTTTTCCTGCGCTAATTGCGCCTCTCTCTCGGCCTTCTTGGCCGCCTTTTCCTGCTCCTTCTGCAACTTCTTCAACGCTTTCTTGGACAAGGGCTGACCGTCGGGGCCAAGCACGACTTCCTGCTGGGACTCTTCGGCTGGTGGGACGTCAACGGACAATTGGTCCAATTTCTCAGCGGCTTGTTCGGCGGACATGGCGGGATACAAACAGGGACACTATGTATGTGTGTTGCTGCTGTTACTTGCTTGGTGGGTGTTTTCAAGGGGTGAAAATTTTTACTCCCTACCAGGATTTTTTCCCCTTCTCCTCCACTTGGTCTGTACTGTCTACATGACTCAATATGTGCATGCTCTATAACGACGAACATGGGGATGGCTGCTTGCCAACTACACTTCCTTTGCCTGACCCTCCTTCCTCCTTAGCTCCTCCTGCCGCTGTAACCCTTCCCTGATCTTGCGCTCTCGCCTCTCCTCCTTGGTCTCCCGCCTCTCCCCTTCTTCCAGCCCCTTCGAAATCATCTCCTCAATCGCAGTGTACAACTGGTCCATCTTGCGGAAGTTCTCGCTGAACCGCTCGTGTGACAACCGTGTGAGGTACTTCAAGTAGTCCCGGCTCACAAAGCTTACGAGCCGGTCGTCGTCGCCAAATCCAATCGGCACATCTAACTTGATCGAGATCCGGATGGCCACGTTGCAGTTGCTGCCGATGCCGCTCTCGCGGAACCCGCAGTTCATCGCCGTGCTGTAGAGCCGGCCCGCCGTTTGTAGGTCGCGGCACTTGACATGCAAGATCAACGCTTCGAACTTAAAGAGAACTGCTCGCACGCTGTTGGCAAAAGTCGCCTCGTACACAAAGTTCTGCTTGTCGTACCATCCATCCAACTCGGCGGGATCGTGGGTCACAAACACCCACCTGCCCTCGTGGCCCTTGGTTATCGTGCGTGAGTCGGGCTTCACCCCCTCGAGAAACACAGACACCCTTCCTGAGCACGACGACGTGGTCACCATGTTGGCATCGGAGTTGATCAAGTGGATGAGGGGCAAGCACTGTGCGTCAATGGTGCCCTTGGGCGACGCGTCCAAGTTGTCCTCGTTGTTTCCGGCAATCTCCTTTAGTATGCTTTTCCTCTTCTGGTCAAACGGGTCCATTGTGGGTTGCCTGGGTGATGACTCTAACCGATGCTCTACAAAAGTATACTTTTTTTTTCCCCCGCTCGCCACTGCCTTTCGGCCCTGGCCCTGGCCCTGGCACCCTTACTTTAGCGCGAGGAGGAACTTTTGCTCGTCCTCCGGCGTCAACTCAAAGATCGTTTTGATCACCGGAAGCAACTGGTCACGCTGCTCCTTGTGTTCAAAGAACCCGAGCAACACGTTTTTCAAGTACGCAGTGTTTGTTGCCAGTTGCAGCGACTTCTGTCCCTGTCGCTGCGGACTCGTAACTCCATTATCAGAAGCTTCACTTTCCTGTTCAATCAGCTGGCGTGGTGTCGCCTCCCTCAAGCCCTTCATGCTCCGGTACTGCTGTGTCAAGAGCTTATAGTTCTTGGAGAGACGCTCAAACTTTAACCCGTTCTCCTCGTTGAGCTTCTTCAACACCTTGTTCAAGTGCTCAAGCTCCTTGAGCTTCTTGGTGCTCGTCTGCAACGCCGCACGTAGCGTCTCCACCGTATGGTTGAGCTCAGCCACGATTCCACTGTCTGGAACCTCCACTGTCTCCTTTGTCTCTTTGGATGCAGCAAGTTTCTCCTCCAACCCCGAAATCTTTGTCCTCTGGTCCTCGATCGTACCCCGCAACTCGTCAATCTGCCGCTCCTTCCTCTTGACAGCCTGGGCGCTCATTCGCTCAATCTCGGCCTTTTCTTCGCTTAACCGCGCCAACTCACTCTTGGTATCGGCATCCTTCTTTGCCATCATTTCTTCAGCATCCACCAACAATCGTCGGATGCTGCTCGCCTCCCTATTCTTTTCCTGCAAAAGGTTGCGCGTCTCGCTCACCTCATCCTCCAAGCTCTCAATCCGGAGCGAGTACTCGCGCGATCTCACGAGCAACTCCTCGTGCTGCTTCTTGTACGTCAACGCGTCGTTGGATGAGCTCGATTTTTCCGCCACGAGAAGCTCGAGTTTGCGCTTTGTCCGGTCCAACTCCGTCACCGCCTGCTGCTTCTCCGTCTGGAGCTTCGTCACTTGGCTGTTCAACGACCGCATGCTGTCCATGAGCAACTCCTGCTTGGTCAACAACTCGCTCTTTTCCTTCAACAAACCCATGCTGTTGTTCTGCAACTCGTTCGAGCTCTGCTGCAATCTGGCCACTACTACCAGCAATGCCTTGTTCTCCTTGGCCGCCTCGTCGAGCTTCTTCTGGGCGTCCTTGGCCTGCTGGTCCTTGTGCGAGATCGAAGCCTGGAGCGATGAGATTTCGAGCTTGAGTGAAGTGTCGTTGGACTTGAACTTGTTGAGCTCATCAATCCGCAGCTCCATCGCCGTCTTTTCCTCCCTCAAGGTGGAAATGTCACGCTGTGCCGCCGCGTGTGTGGTCTCCAAGTCCTTGAGAGTACTCTTAGCGGTTTGTGCTTCTCTCCGCAACAAATCCTCCGCCTTCTTGCTCGCCACATCCCTGTCGTGCAACTCTTCCTCCAAGGCGGCCACTCGGGCAGTGACGGTGGCCAACTCCCGCACCTTACCGTCAAATCTTTCCTCCCAGTTGCGGAGATTGACCGAGAGCTGCTCAGCAGCAGCGACACCAACTCCGGCGCCAGCTCCCACATCATCTCTATTTGGCACTGCTTCTTTCATGTCCTTGATCTTATCCTTTGCTGCAACCAAGTCGTTACCCATATGCTTCATCAGATCACGTAACTCCTCCACCTCCTCGGTCTTGTCTTGCAACTGTTCTTTGACCTCCCGAAGTGTACCGGCCAACTGGTTCTTTTCCTCCTCGACCTTGGATAACGCCGCCTCCAAACCTGTCACCTTTACATGTAAATCCTTTGACTGTGGTTGTGGTGGCGAGAATGGTGGCGTTGACAAAGGCCGCTGCTTTCCATTACTTTTGTGGTCAGCTGGCACCAGTTTCCTCAACTCGTCCAACTCGGTCTCTTTCTGCTTCAACTTTTTCCTGAAGCTGCCAACAAGGGCATTGAGCTTGGCCACTTCGTTAGAATCGGATTTTTCATCACTGGGCAGAGGGGCCGCCACTTTTCGCAACGCTTCACCCTCCTTCTCCTTTTCGTCCGACTGCTTCTGCTGTTCTGCTTTCATCTCATGCACTTGCGCTGCTTTTTCCTTGAGTTCCTTTTCCAAGGCTTGCTTCTCCACCTTCTCCCTTTCCAATTCCTGTTTGTATTTCCCCACCTGGCCAAGCAACTCCGCTGCCCTTGTTTTGAGGCCATCGATCTCAGCGGCGTTGTCCTTTTCGGCCTCCTCCACCTTCGCCACCTTGTACGCCAAGCTTGAGTTCTCCTTATTCAACCGCCGAATCTCGACATTCAACATCTTGGTTTTTTCTGCGTGCCCGTTCAAGTACTCGACCAACGCCCGCGCATCAGCGATGCTGTTCACCGGGGTGTTTTCCTTCAAAACGGTTTCAAACACAGCGATCAACAGGCTCTTGCGCTTCTCGATCTTGTACGCCTCCAACAATATCGGGTACTTCTCCTCGTACTTGGCAAACTTTTTCATCTTCGACCTGATCTGCGGCAGCAATGCCTCGAGGTCGATGGGTGGCGGTGTCTCCGATGCTGGAGGAGGTGTAGCCGCTGCTGGAGCTGGCATAGTTGGCAGTGCCACTATTTCTTTGTCTGTCTTCTCCGGCTGCGATTGAGCCTGCACCGGCTCATCTTCCGGCTGGGCCACCTCGGCCTCGCTGGGGGTTTCTGCATGGAGGACCTTGGCTCCTCGCTGAAGCTGCTGGTACGCGTCGGCCTGTTTCGGCGGCGGCGGTGCCTCGGCCGTGCTCATCTCGTTGAGCTGTTTCGCCACGTCCTCCGAAAAGTTTCTAATTTTCGAAAACATGGAACACAGGGTGACACCTGGTGGTAGTGGTAGTTTCTACGTGGTTATGCCTGATTTGTTCGGCTCGTTGGTTGGTTTCGGCAATGGTGGCCAAACACACCAGGAGAAAGAAAAAATAGGAACCAGAGGGGAAAAGAAAATGGCGGTAGAACATAGCCTCTCCCCGTGCCACAAAAGATAAGCACCGACCAGAACCACGTACACAACTACCATAAGACCGCCTTCTTTCCTTCTCCCCATGACATCGGCGAAGGAGATCAAGACCACTTTGGCAAAAGTGTCCCTCGGGCTTGAGGAGTTGACCAATAACGTCGAAGAGAGGGAAAGCATCTACTCCTTGCAGCTAACACCGTCAGGCAATGACAACTATGCCGTGATCAGTTTACTCTCAAAGCTCGTGCAGTATTTCCAGTACCTCGAGTCCGACTTCCGTGACGGCAGCCATAGCGACTTGTACCCCCGGTTTGAGAGCAGCGTGAAGCAGTACAACGTGTTGTTTGCCACCCTCGCCAACGACGCCAACATTGACGTTTCCGAGTACCGATACGCCACCAAGAAGAGCATCAAGACCGTGCGGTTCAAGGACGAGGACGGCGAGACTTTGATGGGCACCAAGACGTTCAAGCCATACTCCGACACGCCGCCAGAGGAGGTGGAGACCGGGGCAGGACCAGAAAATGGGTCTGATCTGGTGTCGGAGCCGGAGGTCGATAGCCACCACATGTTTGCCCAGCACCAGCAGACGCTCATGCGGCAGGACCAGGACTTGGACGCGTTGCACGGGAGCATATTACGGCAGCATGAGATGGGGCTCGGTATTAGCGGCGAGGTCGACGATCACTTGATCTTGCTCAACGACTTGGAGGCGGGCGTCGACAACTCAACTCTGCGACTCGGCTCGGCCACGCGGCGGTTGAGCGACTTTCAGCAAAAAGCGCGGGAGAACGGAAGCTTGGTGACGATCATCGTGTTGACCGTCATCCTCATATTGCTACTCGTGGTGCTTAATTGAGAATACATTGGTATTTGTGTATATGTATGTACGTGTGTATGGATATGGGCGTTTCTGTGGGTTAATGATCCTCCGCACGTGTGCATCTGTCGCCTCCACACCTCTAGAAATTGAAGTCGTCATTCTCCTCCTCCTCGTGGCTAAAGAACCATATGAATAAGATGATATCGGCGTAGACGACAAACCCGCCGATAATACTCATGACCATGGCGCCAAACTCAATCAAACCAGTGTGGTAGAACGTCAATGGCAACGCAGCGCCCGACACTATGAGGAACCCCGTGAGGCTCTTACAGAACTCCTCCAAGGGACTGGCGGTGTTCTCGTGGTCGTTGAACGTCAAGAAACTATCGCGAGACGCCTCGATATTCAGTGCGAGGATATTTGGGAGCGGCGCCACGAGGAAGATTAAGATGACCCACAACGGCTTCCAGTTGTTGAACAAGGCGCAGGATAAGAGAATGAGGAGAAACCCACTGGCCAAAAAGGCCGAAAGGAAGATGATCTTGTTTAGAGGGTTCATGGGGAAAGGAGGGGGGGCAACTATTGTCAGTGGGGGATGTGGATTCACTAGGAAAGCGAAAGTGTGGTGGTGGAGGTGGATATAGTGGGCGCAGCTACTACTTGATGGCGCGGTTGCTACACTTCAGTGACAGGAGCTTGTTTCCTTGCCCTTTATTTTATTTTTCTCGTTCTCGGTTTGTTCTCTGCCCACGCAAAATGGCACATACAAAACAGTTGACGATTACACATAAGAAACACTATATACACAAGAATCAAAGTAAATCTGGAGGAGGGAGGGGAAAGAGAAGATAAGAGAGCGTCAAATAAAGGGACAAATCAATGGTCCATTGTTGGGGGAAGTGCTGCCAGCCGGGCTACTTCCAGAACCAGCCCTTGTTGCTGTTCCTGATCTCCTCGCTAGTTTCGTTGACGCTGACCCATTCAGCGGCACCCACTGGCTTGGATTTGGTGGTCCTGGTGGTGGTGCACGTCCCGTCCGAGAAACACTCTTCTCTGGTCTCAAGCAACCGCGTCTCGTTGGTCTCCAAGTCGGTGTACATCCGCGACTGGATGCTCGACGACACGACGCTCTTCTGGTCTGCCGAAATAGGGACAGCCTGTTTTTGCTGCTGCTGCTGCTTCTCCTTTCTCCGGTTGACCATGGCCTCGTACTTTTGGTGCTTCCAGCCCAAGTAGTCCTCGTACTTTGTAAAAAACGTGCCCTTCTTCTTCAAGTCGATGGGCTCGCCCTCCTTGCCAGCGGCAGCACCCGCCTCCTTCATGGCATCGTAAAAGTCCTCCTTGGTCAAGACCTTGTCCTGCAAATACTTTTTCTTGAAGCCCAACAACTCGGTGGGTACCTCGCTGTTGGGGAACAAGCACCGCCAGTACCCCTGGCCGTCCCACACGCTCTGGCCCTGCTTTTCCAAGCAGTCGTGGTAGTACCGGATCGAGGGGCCTTTGTATGCGTAAAAGCCAAAGGGGGTACGTCCACTGCGCATGCCAGTGCTGCCAAAGGGCAACGCGTTCCAGAGCTCGCCGAAAATGGGGTGTGTGGGCACCGGCCGCTCAATGGCGTCGCGCGTCTGGTAGAATGCGGGGTACTCGTCTTTGGCGCTGTCAGACAACCAGTTGTTGCTCCACTGCCTGGCACGATCGTTCAACTCGCGCCCTGCGTCCACAGAAACATCAAACAACGCATTGGTGAACGACCCGATGGTGCCCAACGCCTTGTCAAAAGCACGCACGTACTCGTCGTACTCCTTGTCATCGTTGTAGCCGCGGTTGTCGCCACTGGCAAACTTGTCCTTGTCCTTGTCCTTGTCCTTGTCCCAATCTCTCTTGCACATGGCGCTGTATTTGTATGGGGGTGTGGTCTATGGGTGGGTGGCAAAAACAGGGGGAACAGAAGAAAATGGAGAGAGCGTGTGGATAAGGGGCTGGAAAGCAAGGATAGAAAAAAGCGCAGCAACTCCATGCAGTCTTTTTTTGCCTCCCCGCCACAGAGGAAAGTGTAGCTCAGTAAACACATTCGTAGCGAATCCAGCTGTGGAGAACGATTCAGGTCTATGTCCTTGGTGGTGCCAGAGTCGCTGTCCACAAATCCATGTGTCATCCAGACATTAGTCCCAGACAGACAAACGACAGACCTGACGATATACAGTTTACGGGAACTTCCCCAATATATAGCCTATATAGAACTAGCGAGAATTTGGTGTTTTACCTAGGTCGAGAGATCACCTCACTCGATCCACTATCTTGCGGATGAGATCGTACACCTCGTGTCTTGGGAGAGTGCGGTATTAGCGCCAGAAACATGCCGCTGCCGGCGTTATAACTGACTGGAATTGGTTCTGGGAGCCGAGTTTTCCCCCGAAATCTTCTACCTTGTAACACTAGCCAGTAGACAATCACATAACCACCCTACCCTTTTCACTCACTCCAAAACTTCGTTATGTTTCTGATGTTTTCGCGCACCAACTCCCGCGTGGGCTTCTCAAACAACTCGTCAATCTCCTCGAGGGTCCGGTTTTTGGTCTCGACCATGAAAAACACCTGGTAGATGAGCCCGAGAAAGGCAATGCCGCCGTAGAACCCGATGGTCAAGCCCGGGTACGTCATGGCGCTCTTCATCTGATTGAAGTTGTAGGTGACGGTGAAGGACCACAAGTATAACAACCCCGAGCAGATGGACATCCCCGCAGAGCGTGTGCCGATGTTGAACAGCTCGCTGGGAATCACCCACGTGAGACAAGCATACGACCCAAAGAACCCCATGTACATGATCAACCCCGTGAGGTACACCCCCTCGGCCGCCGCCAAATGCGTGTCCTTGTTGATGGTGTACCCCACGCCCACCAACACCAACCCGAGAAAGAAGCCGATGATGGTGTACCCCCACGTGCGGCGGCCAAACTTATCCATCAACAACACGCCGGGGATGGTGCCGAGCATGAGGGCGCCACCGCCCACCAATGACATGAGCACCGAGTCCTTGGTGTCAAAGATCAGCGACATCATGGTGGACAAGTAGTACATCACGGCGTTGATTCCCGTCAACTGGCCCAACGTGATCATGATCACCGAGTACACCAACGCGCGGCGGTTTCGCGGGACCGTGAGCAACTCGACGTACTGCTGGCCGCGGCGACTGGTGCGGCGCAACTCCTTTTCAGCCTCGACTGCCTGCACCATTTCGAGAAACTCGATCTTGGCCTCGCGCTTGGAAACGTCGCGCAACCGCTCGTACACGTTGTACGCCTCGCCCGTCCTGTTCTTGAAGAGCAAGTACCGGGGTGACTCGGGGAGAAACAAGAGCCCGCAAAAGAAGATGGTTGAGAACACCAACGATGAGCCGAGCATAAACCGCCATCCACCCGTGACCTCGTAGAATATAGCAGCAATGGCGTAGCCCAAAACCTCGCCGAAGGCGATGGAGAACTGCATCAATGACACCAACTTTCCGCGCACGTTGGCATTGACACTCTCGCTCACGTACATGCCCACGCCTCCGCCCTCGATCCCGAGCGCAATCCCCAAAATAAACCGGCCCGCGTAGATGAACCCGTTGTCGTAATAGCCCGGGCGCACATACTTTGCGTGGGCACCGGCGCAGAGGGCGCTCCCGAGAGTGTAGAAGATACACGAAATGAGAAGCGCCTTTTTGCGGCCAAGGTACGTAGCCAAGGGCGTGAGCAAGATACTCCCCGCTACAGCCCCGATGCCGACCAACGATGACACCAACGAGTTCTGGTGCTCGGTCAAGTGGAGGTGCTCGTTCATGCTAATGATGGCGCCAGAGATGATGGATTGGTCGATGCCGGCCAACGTGCCCGCCGACGCCGCCACACCCCCCACGAGAAGCGACATGTTGTTCCTATTCTTGAAGGTGACGGGGAACTCCATTTGTTGCAAATTTGTCCAGAAGTCGCCTGTTAATGACTGCTGCCGCTCGCGGCCAAGCTGGGCAAATGCTTCAAACTCCTGGTTGATGTCCCTATCATCGCCGGACTTGAATGTGCGGTCGGAGGGGGCAAGCTCCGGCTTATCCTGGAGAATATCAAGGGAATTTTCGCTGTGGATGATAGTAAGCTTCTCCATGGACATCTTTAGATGGCAGTAAAGCAAGTGGAGGGGTAGGGGGGACAGGACACAAAGGAGGACTGTGCACTGTATTTATAGTGGGGAATGCGGTTTCCGAGGAGTGCCTCCACGGCAGGAGATCCCCCGCAGCTGGAGGCAGTCACCAAAACACCTCCTCTATGGAGATGGAGTTGTCCCAAGATGAAATGGCTCATTGTGTGGTACAGCACAAGAAGTCCACGCTCGAGCTGCAAAAGTGCTATTGTGCAAGAAGACACAAAAAGGAGGTGCAAGCACTTTAGTCAGCAATCCTTATCGAGAGAGTGGCGAGGGAGACCGGCCTTTCCCCCACGAGGATGCCACTATTGTCCGGGGTTATGGCCACAAAAGGGTGGAAGGGGAAGGCCCAAAGGAGCGTATGTGGTACCGCACGGCTCTTGCTGCTGACAAACTCTCGTGGCAACCAATTCTCGGTACAACTGCGTGGGAAACAATCACCCCACCACGCGCAGGAAAACAATAGGGATTTAGGAACAAGAGGAAAGAAGGGATATGCACATACTGCATATCCCCCATCTTTTGGGGGTGCCACTTTTTGTTGGTCTCTGGTGGAGTAAATAAGAGTGGCAGAGTGTGGGGAGGGGTGGTGTGTATTGTGTGCGAGAAGGTACAATGTGGGAGATGTGGAACTAGCCCTTCCCCTCCCTAGCTCCCCCTCCCTGGCTCCCTCGCATTAATGAGGGGTCGGTTAATCATTTTTCCTTGCTTGGCGCTGTGCCCTGTAACCCGGTTTAGCACCACATACGCAACCACCCGTGGTGGTCGAGGTGGCCCTCTGCTGACACGGAGCTTCTTAGCAGCCTCCTCTTGATGTATCTTCTCCTCCACCATTGCAGCTGTGCTGCTGCTATTTTCTTGGCCTGAAGCACATTCGCATCGGAAGCGCCTTATTTTTCCTGCCACTTTTTTTCAATCATCGAAGCAGCTCGAACCACACCACACCAGAGCACACCACACCAGAGCACACCACACCAGAGCACACCGCATGCTGTGCTTGACATTCCTACGGCGCGCATCGACACGCATTCACCCCACCACACCGGCGCGCACGCGTTTTGCACCCTCGCCCACGGGGTTGCTCCACTTGGGCTCGCTCCGGACGGCATTGTACAACTATCTCCTTGCGAAAAACACCGGCGGCCAGTTTCTTCTCCGCATCGAGGACACCGACCAGAGCCGGCTCGTGCCTGGAGCCGAGGAGAATATCAAAGACACTTTGGCATGGTGTGGCATGGATATTGACGAGGGGCCCTGGGGCGGCGGGGAGTACGGGCCGTATCGCCAATCGGAGCGCAAACAGATCTATCACAAGTACGCGCAGGAGTTGCTCGACCGGGGGTTGGCGTACAAGTGCTACTGCTCAAGGGAGAGGCTCCAGGGGCTTGTGGAGTCGGCCAAGAGGATAAAGCCTCCCACAAATGTGACCTACGATAGAAAGTGCTATGGCAGTGGGGACAATGGGGACAATGGTACCACCACCGCCACCACACCTTATGTCATCCGGTTCAAGTCTCCCGACATGTACCCGCCCATCCTCGATCTTCTCAAAGACAAGCCGCTCAATATCCAGCCGCAGTACAACAAGAACGACCGCCGGTACGACGACTTTGTCATTCTCAAGGCCGATGGGATGCCGACGTACCACTTTGCCAGCGTCGTGGATGACCACTTGATGAAGATCACTCACGTCATCCGCGGCGAGGAGTGGCTCTACTCCACACCCAAGCACGTGGTCTTGTACCGCGCGTTTGGGTGGGAGCCCCCTTCCTTTGTTCACATCCCGCTCCTCACGTCCCTCCAAGATAAGAAGTTGTCCAAGCGCGAGGGCGACAACGACGTGCTTTCGTGGAAGAACAAAGGTATCCTCCCCGAAGCGATGGTCAACTTTGTCGCCTTGTTTGGGTGGTCCCCTGAGCGCAAACTCGGCGAGGCGTTTGACGAGGTCATGGACTTGAAGCAGATTGTCGAGCTTTTTACCTTGGACAACTTGACCAAGGGCAACGCCAAGGTCAATTTGGGCAAGTTGCACTACATGAACAAGCACCACTTGTTGCGGTTGCGCAGCAGTGCCAAGTTTGCGCGCATTGTTGACGAGTACTTTCCCATGTTTGCTGCGCTCAGTTGCAGGGACCGGCCGTTCTTGGACCAGTTGTTGGCGAGTCTCCCAGACTTGGCCAACATCCACGAGGTGGAGGAACACAGCTACTTGTGGACTGACATTGACCACTCCGCCCTTGCTCCTCCCAACGAGCACACCAAGCTCGTTCTTGAGACGGTGCTGAGGGTGGGGTTCCCCGCGGCCGTGGATGAGCTTGCCATCAAAAAGAAGGACATTTTCCACAGCTTGCGGTACGCATTGTCGGGAGGCAAGTCTGGCTTATCCATCCCCGACACGATGAAGCTCCTTGGTCCCGACGAGGTCGAGCGCCGCTTGCAAAGCGCCATTGCATGTATATAAGTAGAACCAAAAGGTCGAGGGCACACAGTTGTCGTTTCCTTGTACATAGTTATCGATCCAATCCTAGGGCACCGGAATAGACTTGTTAGCAAAGTCCAAAAACCCCAACTCCCCGCTCCGCCTCTCCTTGTTCTCCTCAATAAGCGGGCCTGTGAATATACAATGCACCATCATATCTGGGTGGTAGTACAACCCGGTGAGGAGCTTGGGGGTCACGAGAAAGTACTGCGAGTTGCGGTTCTCGCACGCCGTATGCACGAGGTACCGGTGTGCCATCTGCTCGTTCTTGGGGTCCATCCCCTGGTTGATCTCGTCCACGATGCGGAAAGGCGCGTCTGTGAGCCCCTGCAATGACATGATGAAAAAGATGGTCGACACCGCGCGCTCGCCGCCAGATTGCGACTGGTGGTCCAACACCTTGAGCTCCGACTCCTCTCTGAACTTGACCAAGATCTGCAACCGCCAGTCCTTAAACCGCTCCAGCTTCGCGAGTTCCACCCGGCCGTCGGAGGCGACCTTGCAGAACCGCCTGTTGAATGCGAGTGAGATACGGTTGACAAGGTCCGAGAGCTGTGCCTCCCATACCATTTGCTGCTTAGTAATCAGCTGGTCCACCTTTCCCTTGCTCTTCTCGAGCCTGGGCAACTCCGCTTCCGAGTACTGGATGTCATGCACTTTTTGTTTCAACGCGTCGATCGACGACCGGTCCGCGGTAGACATGAGCGACAACTCGTCTTCCAAGTGGCCAATCTTTTGCAAGATTGTTGCTTCCGTGAACGTGCCGCTGTCGACGTACTGCGCTGCCAACTCCGTCAATAACTCGCGTTCTTCGGCCGTGTACTGTTGGTTCTGCTCTTTGATCTGGCGATACGCCTCGCTGTTCTTGATCTCGTCGTACTCACGCTTGTACCTAGTGTAGTCCTCGTGCAATTGCCGTTTCCGCGCGTCCAAGTCGCGCAACAACGCTGCACCGGCCGCCGCGCGGTTCTGGTGGTTCAAGGTATTCATCCGCGCCAACACGCACTCCATTTCGCGCTCGGACGCATGCATGAGCAACTCGCCGATTCTGCTGCTGCACTGGGCCAACTGGCCATACTTTTCGATAATCTTGCGCTCAATGCTTCGCACCCGCTGCGAGTAGTCTCGGTTGGCCTCCTGCTCCAACTTGAGCTTGCGCTCTTCGCGCGATTCGATCTTGACGGCAACACGCTGGATCTCGGTGTGCAACCGGCGGTGTTCGTTCTGCTGGTCGCGGAGCGCGTTCAACTCGGCGTCTACCTCCTTCGCCTGCTGGTTCAAGGTCTCGGCCGACTCCAACAACTGGTTCAAGTGCGTCTTTTTCTCCTCGTATTGCATCTTCATCGCGAGCACGCTCTTTTCAATGGTGCCCTTGGCCTCTTCCGACAAACCCTGCACGCTAAAAAACTGCGACCGCCCAATCTTTTCCGTCAGGTAGAAGGCCTGGCGGCTCCCGTACCGTGACCGCAGGATGCTGTAGAGAGTGTCTCCCGCAATGAACCTCATAAACGGGATTTCGTGGCCCCGGCCGGGCCTATCGGTCGTCAACCTGCGCACTTGCGCCTCGCTTAACTCGCGCTTGGTCACAGGGATCAAGTGGAGATTGGAGTTTTGGAAGAGCATATCCAACACCGGCCTAGGGCCCTCGATATAGTCGCCCAAGAAGCCCTCAAACCCAAAGGCATGCACCTCCTCACGCGTGTACGACAGTCTGGGCAAGCGGTCGCGCTCCTCCGCGCCCCGGTTCAACCGGATAGGGAAGTTGATGCGCTTGGACCTGGTGAAGTTGTTGATCTCGCTCATCACACGTGGGTCGCTGACCGTAACCGCAAACAAGGTGTTGTTGTCGATAATCTTTTCGAGCGCCGGCGCATACTCCTTGTCTTTGACGTTGCAGCAAATAACGGGCGCCTCGTAGTATTGGCCCTGGAGGTCTGCCACACCCCGCAACAACCGGTGTCCCGCAACCGACTCATTGAGAAGCCGATTGTTGCCGCGGCCGTAGTGCGAAAAGATATCCAATTTGTCCCTGCTGTTGAGCCGCAGCGCCTCATCCTTGATCCGCATGGCCAAGTTGCGCGCCTCGGCCGTGGCCTGGTTCCGCGCAAACGTCTCCTCTTGCGCCCGGTCCTGCAACTGTTGTTTCTGCTGCCGCAACAGAGCCAATATCTCCTGGTCTACGTCGGTAAGCTCCACCTGCTCGAGGCCGGCTTTGCGCTCCTGCAAGTCTTCGAGCTCTTCCACTAACCTTTGTAGCTCCTGCTGCTTCTGTATTGTCTTTTGGCGGTACGACGCGGCGCTCAGCTTGAGCTCGCTCACATCCAGCAACACGCGTTTCTGCTCCTCGCGCTGCTCCTCGACTTTTTTCCTCGCCTGCTCGGCAAGCTTCGTCTTTTCCAGCAACTGGTGCTCGGCGCGCTCCAGTTCCTTCTCGGCCTCGTCAATGGCGTCATTCAAGGGCTGCAAGTTGCGGCCAAACGACTCGTATGCACGCTTTGCCTGCTCGCGCTTGCGCTTCAAGTCCTGCTGCTGCGTCTTCATGTCGGAGAACTTAGCGTAGGGGAGCAACAACCGGTGGTTCTCCACTTCCTTGGCCTTGCCCTCGTACTCGGCAAGCTTCTTGGCCTCTTCCTCGAGCACCAGCCGCTCTTCGTGAAGCCGTGCGAGCCGGTCTTGGAGGGTGGCGATCTTGCTCGCCAAGTCCTGCGAGTGTGCGTCCTTTTCAATCAACTCCTGGTGCCGCATGAGTAAGTGGCCGTCGCCGAGCGTGCGCTCGGTCTCCAACAACAACTTCTCGGGCGACAACCCAGCAAATTCGGCAACACGCTCCTGGGGCAAAAAGTGACAGAGATTGTCCAACTGGATATTGAGCCGTCGGCCGATCTCCTTGACCTTGGTCTCGGTGCCCCGCCGGTTGTCAATCATCCAAAAGCTCTCCTTCGCCGTGAATTCGCGTCGGATGATGGTGTCCTTGCCGCCGTGGTCTTGCAACACAATCTCCACCGCTGCCTTTTCGTAGCCTGACTTGATCATCGACTTGAGGTTCTTGCGCTTGATCAAGTCAATCTTGCCGCCCAAACCAATGCAGATAGACGCCACTAATGTCGACTTTCCGGACCCGTTGGGCCCGATGATCATGTTCAAGGTCGGCGACAAGTTGAACTCGGCAAAGGAGTAGGTGGTGAAGTTCCACACCTTGACCTTCTTGATGAACCCGGGCTTAAACAGCGCCGGGGCGCTGACCTTCCTTCTTTTGCTGATGTGTTGGTCCTCCATAGATGGTGTATGGATACTGTTATGGATACTGTTATGGTGCTGTTATGGTGCTGTTATGGTGCTGTTATGGCTGCTCTTTTCTAGCGCGTCGCGGTTTTTTCTGTCACTTTCCCTGTATGTTTGCGCCACTCATCTGCAAGTAGTTGCGCAAGGTGTCAGCACATGATAGGGTGCAGACATGCTGCTATGGAAGAAGGCTGGAGCGGGGGTGGGAGCGGGAGCTAGAGGGTATCGGTTTCTATCTTGCACTATTCACCATGTGCTTCTCCCCGTTTCCCTGGACAAGGGCACCCTCTCTTGCAATAGAAGCACTACCGTCTTTGTCATTCTTCCACCACGCACTTGCATCTAGATCTTGAACACTCTTCCTCTTACACGCACGCCTCTTCTCAGTCCCTACACACCCCGTGTATCCCTCTTGGTGGGATGTGGCCGCAGTCTTACAAGAATATACTGTCATTCCGGGTAACGCTTTCCTGATTCGGCCATATTCTATTTTTGTTTTTTCTCTTTCCTCCTGTCATTTGTTTACAATCCGTGTTGAGGATCAAAAAACTTGGAATACAAACAGCTACACCACAACGCCACCACACCTGAACCAACCATGGTACGTTCCAACAGCTGCTGTAGAGGGGTCACTACCATCGCTAGGCTATCTCGCATACTAACTTTGTCTTCCTTCTAGTCACAAAATACGAAAACGTACAGAGACGCCTTTGCGCTCTTTGACAAGAAGGGTACCGGCAAGATCCCCGTCGAGCATTTGGGCGACTTGTTGCGTTCCGTGGGCCAGAACCCCACCTTGGCCGAGATCGCGGAGTTGCAGAAGGGCGTCAATGGCGACGAGTTTGATTTTGAGACGTACCAGGACATAATTAACCGCCCCGACGGGTTCAAGCCCTTGGGCTTGCCTGAGGACTACATTAAGGGCTTCCAGGTGTTTGACAAGGAGCAGACGGGATACATTGGCGTGGGCGAGTTGCGGTACATCTTGACCTCCATCGGCGAGAAGTTGACAGACTCCGAGGTCGACGAGTTGTTGAAGGGTGTCAACGTGACTGCCGACGGCAACGTTGACTACGTTGAGTTCGTAAAGAGTATATTAGATCAGTAATGTAGGGGAATATGAAGCACTATTTGTATCGAAGCGTGAACGGAGCGTCAGGAAGTGGTATTTTGCATTAGGTGTTCTTCCTGGTCGCACGAGCGCGGAGCCGGGATAGGAGCCAAGACGAAAACAGGCGGAGAAAAAAATCTGCACGAAATGAGGAGCTGTCACAAGTCGCACCACTAGAACACCACCACTAGAACACCACCATGTCGGAACAGATGGAAATCACCGCCGATACGATCAACCAGCCGGATCTCCGGGTCAACGAGCGATTCCACATGTACCCACAGGACCGCTTGCAGGGCATTGTGA
Source organism: Zhuliangozyma boniae (assembly GCA_002094185.1). Classification (NCBI taxonomy): domain Eukaryota; kingdom Fungi; phylum Ascomycota; class Pichiomycetes; order Serinales; family Debaryomycetaceae; genus Zhuliangozyma; species Zhuliangozyma boniae. The sequence continues at coordinate 45,674 of MXQC01000020.1, forward strand.
GCACTACCGCCATCATGGGATTCATGGCCGGGTTCTATCAAGGCATCAAGACATCGTCGCTTCAGTACCTTGTGGAGAACTCGCACCGGCTACCGCGCAACGTCGGCGGGTGGTACTTTTACCACAAAAAGAAAAACTACGTCATGATCACGCTGGGGGCGCGGCAGGCCGTGAAGACCGGCGCCAAGTACGCCGTGGGCGTGGGGGCATTCTTCGGTCTCGAGTACACGCTCGACTGGGCCCGCGGCACCATAGATTTTGCCAACACCACCCTCGCAGCCATGGCCTCGTCTGCCGCGTACGCCATGCACCACCGCATGAGCTACATCCAAGGACGCAAACTCGTGGTGAAGGGAACGATGATGGGACTTTGCTTGGGATTGATACAGGACTTGTTGGTCTATGAAAGGGGCGGCAGCCGCTGGTGGCTCAACTCGCTTGTGGGCATCACCTCTTCTTCTGCCACCACTACCACCTCCTCCTCCCCTACTGCTGTTCCTCCTCATCTTCTGAGTCGTCCAAGTCCGGCACCGGGTACTTGAGCAACGCCGCGATGCCTGTCAACTGGTTCAACTGCACCCCGGACTCGTGTAGGCTCGAGAATATATAGACGGGCGCGCCCAACTGCTTGGCGCGCTCGGTAAGGTCGATGTAGCGTCTCCTCTCCTCAATGTCATCGCTCCGGAACAACGCGTCCGACACCATGAGGTACCGCACCGCGTCCATGTCCAACGCCTTGGTGATTTCGGCCTCGCCGTACCACGCCCGGCCGTCGTCCTCATTGAGCGCACGCTGAAACCGCAGCAACACCTCGCTTTCCTCGAGGAACTTGGTATCTGCGAGCTTCTTCTTGGTGGCGGGATCTTGCAACACTTCCTCCAACCCCTGCAAGTACCCCGTCGAGGAGTGGGCAATGACAAACTTGGACTTGTTGCGCAAGATGGCGGCAAACGCCTTGTTCTCCTTGCCGCTGTTCTGCAACGCCAAGCACTCCTGGATCAACCGGTCAAACAACGTCTTGGCCAAGAACCCTGGCGACGCCAAGATGACCGCCTTCAACCGGTCCATATCAAAGTGACGCGCCATGGTGACAATGATCATGTTGAAGAACGAGTTCATGGCTTTGTCCAAGTCACGCGTGCCGTACTCACTGTTCTTGCGCGGAATCGACTTTTCCACCTTGGCCTGCAACACCGTCATCGACTCGGTGACGTAGCAGATGTGTGCCACGCCCTCCTGGAACACCACAGCACCAATGTCGGCCTTGTGCTCGATCAAACAGAGATCGTTGAGAAGCGCCATGTCGTACTCGTCCCAGTTATCCTTGGTGATGGTCAACTCCTTGTTCAACTCGATCTCGGCCGTGTGGTACGAATTGAGCGGCACGTACTCCTGCTGCGTCAACGACTTGCCGTTCACACGCATCGTTTGGTCGCTGGCAATGTAGTCCACATCCTCTACTAATAACCGAAGCCTTAGCAATACCTTTTCCATCTTGGACTTGCCCTTGGCCACCTGCGTGCCCTTTTTCACATTGCGCTGGGACACTACCTGGACGGTGTCGCCCTTCTTGAGCAAGTTAAACAAGTACCAGAGATCCTCCGAGTCCTCGGGAATCAATGTCACGGCGACGTTCTTATCCTTGAGTTTGGCCTTGTTTCTCACCTGCATGGTTCAATGGGAGGGGAGCGAGGATTGTGTGTGTTGACGAAGTGGCTCTACTTAGTTGCCGTTGTGTCTCTCTTCTTTTTTTCACTGTTGTGTCACCGACTGTTCTTCATTGTTTCTCCCCCTTTTTTCGCTCTCTCTTCTACGGCGCAACCAATGACGGCTGCTGCCACTGTCAGGTCTCCCTGTGGAGCTCCCTGCATGAAATCGTGATTCTCTTTCTTTCCTCTACTTAACTTCAGCCTTCACTATGGAGGTGTTCTTGCACAACTCGCCCTTCTCGTTCACCAACCGCTTGGGCTCCTTGCCCTCCTCGGTGTAGGTGACTTCAAACTTCTCGTTCGTGGAGAACGCGGGCTGGACCGCCTCCCAGATCTTCTTCTTGGGGTTCAACTGCTTCTCGGGGGTGCCGTTGAAGCCCTCAAAGAAGATCTTGTCGCCGGCCTTGGAACCCGCGGGTGGGTTGACAAACTCGACGGTGTCGGCGTTGGAGGCGCACAATACCATGGCGCACGACTTGACGCCTCTCATGGTCACGGGTTTCAAGTTGGCAATGACCACCACGTATCTCTGTTGCATGTCCTCGATGGGGATGTACTTGACCAAGCCCGAACACACAATTCTGGGGCCTTCGGCGTCGCCCATATCTATGGTCGACATGTACAACGAGTCGGCGTCGGGGTGCTTCTCGGCCTTTTGGATGAACCCGACCCTGAAATCGATCATGGAGGGGTTGGGTGGGGTGACGGCCTTGGTGGCCGCAGCCTGCCTCTCGGCATTGGCCTTGGCCTTGGCTGCCTTCTTGGCCTTGGCCGCCTCGGCTCTGGCCTTCTTTTCTTCCTCGGTGAACTCCTTTCTTTCGCCGGCTGCTGGAGCGGCACCGGTGGTAGCCGGAGTAGCAGCACCCTCTTCAGATGCAGCCTTGCCGTCTTTTTTCTCTTCCTTCTTCTTCTTTTCCTTCACTTCTCTTGGGAGCTCGATGTCGTGGTTGATTTTGATGGGGACGGGCACCTCGACCAACGTGTTTTGGACTAAATCGGCCCATCTGAGAATGTGTCTGAATTTGGTCACGTCGGCGGTGCTCTCCCACTTGGAGGCCAATGGGTACACCTTTTGAAAGACGGTGAGGTCGCTCTTGGAGGGAACGGCCCCGGAAACAAAGGTGGCGGTTCTCAACAAATCGTTGAACTGGATCAAGGTCTGGGGCTCGTCGAGTCTGGCAGACAAGGTTTCGGCCTGCGACGCCAACGCCTTCTGCTCGTCCGACAGCTCAGGGAACTGGGCGGAGGCGCTGGCGATCTCCGACAAGGAGACCTTTTTGAATTGGGCAACAAAGTCAGACATGGATGCTGGTGGTGGTCGTCGCGATAGTGGTGGGGGTGATGGAGACAGAAGTCAGGGGAAACTATAGAATGATTGGAAAATTTTTCCCATATATAACTAAGGGTCGTGTGATGTGGCGAATACTGAGCACGGTGGTAGCGAAAGCCACCAAAAAGGGAAGGGCTATGGGATCTGCTTCATGGTGGTGCTAGCCAGGGGTACCTCCCCGGAGGCATTCTAGCATTGATTTGGCTTTCTTCCATGTATTTTACACTGCCTCTTGGTTTCATCCAATTTTGGGTGATATTTGCCAAGAATGCAAGGAACAAAATAATTACATCAGTAATTAAAACAATCTTCACCTCTATGGGTCTACAAATAGGGTGCCACCACTGCATGATGCGCAACTCCAGCCCTACCACTCCTAGCCCCACCAGCCACAACCTCTTCCCTTGTCACTTACACCACAGCACAGCAGCCCTTACATGGTAGCAGGATCCTGCTTTCTAATCTTAACACTAAATATTTTTCCTTTTTTCTGTAGTTCCCTCTCCCTCGCTTTGCGTTGAAAGCAAACGGGCACCAAAGTACAAACAATCATAGGAAACATCAGTCTCTCTGCACACGCCCTTTTTTGCTTCAGCCCTGTTGCCACACACCCCATCCGATGTACCCCACGATATGAGCCCGCCAGAGATAGATCCTTTAAGCGAAGATGCAACGCCGAACCTTTCTGCAGAGACAAAGCTGGTATGTGGCAGCCCCGGTCTACCGGAAGAGCCGAACCGCCGGCTCCGAAGGGACCACAAACAGGACCAGCTATTCGATGATACTAACGTTGCCATGCAGAGACGCAGAAAAACGAGCCGCGCATGCAACCACTGCCACAAGGCGCACATGACCTGCGACTCCAACCGCCCGTGCAACCGGTGCATTCAGCGTGGGTTGGACAAGACGTGTGAGGATGCGCCCCGCAAGCGGAAAAAGTACTTGGCCGACGTGCCCAACTCGCGGCTCCAGGCAGTGGCCACCGAGGAGCGGGTGCCGACAACGTACCAGGCCACCATGTTCCAGCACTCGGCTACGGCGCCGGACGTGATACAGACGACGGGGTCTGACGTGTACTTCCCAGACTTTCCTCCTCCCCCTCATGTTTCCCACCAGCCTCATAATGCGCCGCATCCTCTGCATCTTCCGCATCCTCCGCATCCTCATGGTCCTCAAGGTCCCCATCATCCTCCAGCCTCCTCACAGGGCCTGTTCTCCAACGGCAACCGGCGCACCAACTTTCTCTCGTACGCGGCCGACTTGGAGTACGCCACGTTGTCCAATATCCTCCAGGACACTTTTGGCTCGCACACCACTTCCACGTCCAACGAAGGCACGCCTAACTCGCACCCGTTCTCGCCGGCGTTGTCGCCACACAATATGCCTCACCGAATAGGCACGTCGCCGAATGACGTTGGATTAAAGCCGGTGAACACGCCGTCGCCGTTGAACGAGTCCAAGCACAGCCGGTCGTCGCTCTACGGCGACCTGCGCCACCCCAAGTGCGACGACACCATCAACCAGTACTTTATCGGCAAGACCGACGCCGACCACATTTCGCTATTCCCCGACGTGCTTACAGCCATCGAGTACATGAAGGCACACGACCCTGCCGTTTACGAAGAGCGGCGCGCCAAGTCGGCCATCTCGTTCAGCGTGGGCATCCTGCCCGACGACTCCTACGGCGACGACACCTTGTTCAAAGAGCCTGAAGAGATCTACGCGCATGTGACCAGGCCGTTTTCATATACTCCCGGCTACCACCAGTTGATTGCCTACTTACGCAAGAGATTCAACCGGCCGATGTTGGTGAAGATGGCCGAGTCCATGGCGGCATACCGGCCGTCGTTCATCGCGTGCACAAACTCGTTGAAAGAGGGCGATTTGATCTTTATGGAGCAGTGTTTCCAGCGCACGTTGTTGACCTATGACAGCTTCATCAAGGTGAGCGGCACGCCGACGATCGTGTGGCGGCGCACGGGCGAGATTGCCTACGTGGGGAACGAGTTCTGCATCCTCACGGGCTGGTCCAAGGAGGAGCTCATGGGCCGCGACCAGCAGAAGAAGAAGAAGTTTATAGTCGAGTTGCTCGACGACAAGTCGGTGGTGGAGTACTTCCAGTTGTTCTCGCGCATCGCGTTTGGCGACTTTTTGGGTGCCACCATGACCGAGTGCACCTTGCTCACGCCCACGGCCGTGAAGATCCGCACGGGGTGCATGTGGACGCTTAAGCGGGACGTTTTTGGCATCCCCATGATGATTGTGGGCAACTTCTTGCCGATAGTAGAGTAACGCGGGAGAGCCCCGGTATAGCAAGAGAACAGACCACGCTGGTGCTTGGCAGCTTTAATTAGCGCTTACGATTATGTTTATTTTTTTCTGATACCCGCCTCCGTGCGTTTGCCTCAACCTTCCCCCAACTTTCAGTTTTGTGACCCCCTTTTTCCCTTTTCTCCACCCACCCCCCTGTCGCCTCCCCTGGGAAAATAGCAAAGGAGATCAGATAGCAGGGAAGAAAGAAGAACCACGAGAACAGCAAGAACTACCCACACTTGCTTCACCATGCCATCGCCAGTTTCACCTACCCACGGCTTGACGGCCGAGCTCATTGTGTCGGTGGCCATCACCTGTTTAGGGTCCTTACAATTCGGGTACCACATGGCCGAGTTGAACTCGCCGGAATTGGTGTTGACATGCAAAAAGTCGGTCCCTGGGGGCGTCCCCTTTGAGGACTCGTTCTTTGGGCTGCATGGGTTTGTGCAGTGCATCACCATGACCCCGATCCAGATCGGGTTAGCCACATCCATCTTTAGCATCGGCGGGCTCTTGGGCTCGTTCTACGTGGGCCACTTGGCCGACACATACGGGCGCAAAAAGACCAGCTTGTTGCACTGCTTGTTGTACGTGTTGGGCAGCACCATCAACGGGTTGAGCAACAGCTTTGCTGCCTTGCTTACCGGCAGGTTTATCAGTGGGTTGGCCGCAGGCAGTGCCTTGGTGATCACGTCGTTGTACATCAACGAGGTGGCACCCGTGCATGCCAAGGGGTTGTTGGGGTCGATGAATCAAGTGAGTATCAACGTGGGCATCTTGTTCACGCAGCTCCTCTCACTCAGATGGTCCAACGATAACGACTGGCGGTGGTTGCTCTTCACGGCCGCCGGTCTTGGCGCCGTCAACTTTGCCGTGCTCTGGGCGTACGTGGAGGAGTCGCCCGTGTGGTTGAGCACGCAGGGCCACACCACGCAGGCATTCACGGTGTTGCACCGGTTGCGTGGCGGAAGCTACTCGGTGGCCACCGACGAGGTCAACAGCTGGAAGCACGGCTCGAGTGGCACTCGCTCCCCCGAGAGCGAGACCTTGCTCGAAGAAGAGGTGGGAGAGGGTGGCTCTACTGTCGGTGCTACTGTCGGTGCTTCTGGCAGAGGTGGTTCCGGCAAGCACACTATCTCCTTGAAGGAGTACGTGACGTTGCCCGAGTACAGAAACTCGCGCATCGTGGCCACGGGCATCTTGATCTTGCAGCAGTTTGACGGCGTCAACTCGATTATCTTCTACGGGGTGTCGGTGTTGGTGTCGATCTTCCCCAACCACTCGATCGCCATCAACTGCTTGATCTCACTCGTGAACGTGGTGGTGACCTTCCTTTCCGCCACCGTTGTGGACCGGTTGGGCCGCAAGCCGTTGCTCCTCACGTCGGTGTCGGTGCTCGGCGTGGCCACTGTGTTGATGGGGCTCGGCATCATCAGCACCAGCTCGGTGTTGTCGATCCTAGGCACGTTCACGTACATCACCTTCTTTGCCATCGGGCTCGGGCCCATCCCGTTCTTGCTCGTGGGCGAGGTGACGCAGCCCGTGGCCAAGGCTAGCGCCCAGAGCTGGGGCACCAGCATGAACTGGCTTGCCACGTTCTTGGTGGGATACACGTTCCCGCTGTTGATGCACGCTCTCGGCGGCTACGTCTACTTTATCTTCACTGTCATGTGCGGGGTGTCGGTGTGGTTCATCAAGACCCAGGTGCCGGAGACGCAGGGCAAGTCCAGCTACGAGGAGGTGTGGCACGTCACGTGAAGCAGCTGCTGGGGCTACAGCCCTGGTTTGAATTGTGCGGTTACCGCACGCCCCGCATACATTGTGTGTAAGTAAATGCTATGCAAGTATAGGTAGACAGAAAAAATGTGTGGGAAGCTAGGGAGAGGCATTTTGTATAGTCCTGCACATTGGTTTCTCCCCCAGTAGAGTGAAAAAAATCCTCCTCCTGCTGTACTGGGTCTTTCATAGAGAAAAATCTTTCCGCTCTTTTCTAACAACCATCCTAGTCATAGTCAACCAACAATGCCTACTAGATTAACTAAGACCAGAAAGCACAGAGGTAACGTCTCTGGTATGTGACTATAATAGCTTTGAAACGGAGAGGGTGCCAAGAGGCCATGAGACGAGATGTGACGGGAGTGGATACGACGATGGAGTAAGTGGAAGCAAAGTGGAACTTTACTACAAGATGAGGCTATTCAACAACCCACAGACACGCAAAAGGTGGATACCGCCACGAGAGAAGCACCTACAGTTGATGGATATGCACTCACCGCGTACTATTCACCACAGGATCCAACCTGAAAGTGGGAACGAGCCACTGCACTGGGGGTTCTTCAATCAGCGCAGTAATCTATTGGCCACACACCATCCCATGCCCCTTGTTCCACGTATAATGTCACTTCCCGCTCCTGGTGTGCCCTTTTATTCCCCCCTTCCACCATCCCAGTACATGAACCACCCAACAAGTCGTACTAACTATGTTTCTTCATTTTAGCCGGTAAGGGTAGAGTCGGTAAGCACAGAAAGCACCCAGGTGGTAGAGGTAAGGCTGGTGGTCAGCACCACCACAGAACCAACTTGGACAAGTACCACCCTGGTTACTTTGGTAAGGTTGGTATGAGATACTTCCACAAGCAACAGAACCACTTCTGGAGACCAGAAATTAACTTGGACAAGTTGTGGACCTTGGTTGAGGCTGACAAGAAGGACGAGTACTTGAAGACCGCCTCCGCCTCTGCTGCCCCAGTCATTGACACCTTGGCCCACGGTTACGGCAAGGTTTTGGGTAAGGGCAGATTGCCCCAGGTTCCTGTGATTGTCAAGGCCAGATTTGTGTCTAAGTTGGCTGAAGAGAAGATCAGAGCTGTCGGCGGTGTTGTCGAGTTGGTTGCCTAAGTGTTTTTTACATTGTATATCTAACGCATACTGTACATTTAATTGAGAATGATGGGAGAAGCGGCGGAAAGAGCAGTAGAAACCACAACAGCGAGGGAGCACAGTCCATCGCAGAGGAGGGTGGGCAGACTTTGGGCGTGGTGTATGTTCGGCGCATGTGCGTGTAGCCACATGTGGTGTTTTTGCTGTTGCGCTGTGTGGCCATCTACTATTTTTTCTCGCTGTTCCGGCGCTAGCTCAGCGCCATCTCGCCTTCTGCCATCTTGTTTACATTTTAACTTTCCCACCCGATCTCTCACACTAAAAGCGGGAAGCAAATAAACTCTCAGCACAACACACAGGGTAGAACATCCAGGGACAAACACACGCCACTACTGCCCTTTCGCTCCTCCCCGACCAGCCCGCTATATGCTTAGACGTTGTTTGCACGCGCTCCCCAGAACAACCAGACCCATACCCATATCCATACCCATATCCATACCCATACCCACACACGAACCTAGACGCACCTACACCGCATCCACCACGCGTCCCATGACCTCCATCACCGACTTGACCGAAAACCAGTGGCAGCCCCAGGACGCCATCCCACCCCATATTCTCAAGCTCTTGACCCCTGAGAACAAGCCCGTTAACTACGTGCTTGCGTTCTTGGAGATTGTTAGCTCGTTGAAGTTCCAGCCGCGCACAGGGTGGGTGGACCGTGGCGTCGCTGTTGAGCAGACCGAGTCCATCGCCGACCATATGTACCGTATGGCGGTGATCTCGATGCTTGTTCCGCCCACCGTGGACTCTAACAAGTGCGTCAAGATTGCCGTGGTGCACGACATTGCCGAGGCGCTCGTGGGCGACATTACGCCGTTTGCCGGCATCAGCAAGCCCGAGAAGCACCGGCGCGAGTTGGCAACGATCCACTACCTCCGCGACATCATCGCGCCGTTCAACGCCGCGTTCGCAGACGAGTTGTTGGAGTTGTGGCTCGACTACGAGGAGATCCGCACCGTGGAGGCGCGCTACGTCAAGGATATCGACAAGTACGAGATGATCCAGACGGCGTGGGAGTACGAGCAGCGGTTTAGCTTGAAGTACGACTTGAGCGAGTTCTACACCGCGCGTGCCGCCATCAAGACCAAGGAAATCGGCGAGTTGTGCGACGCCGTGTTGGAGAAGCGGGCCAAGCTTGTAGCGGAGTTAAACGCCAAGAACCGGAGCGGTATATAGACGTGGCAGTGGCCCTCTTTTCATAGTGCAACTCTAGAAAGAATACTCACGTGGAAGGGGGAGGTGGTTTGGCTGGAAGGGGAAATAACATTGAAGTAAAGAGGAGAACCCGGTGGAGGCGAAAAATTCGCACCTTACTAATACACAAGGGCGGACAATGTCACCAACCAGCGCCAGCACCGTGGAGCATCCAGCAGAGGGGGAGACGCATAGACCGGTGCTCGGGCTCAGCGGCCGCAAGATTGTCTACGATAAAGATGGCAAACCGTATGTGTTAGATACCGTGTCTTCCCCACAGGGTGTCTTATTTGTTCAACTACTAACCGAAGCGCTCAGGTGCCGTACATGCAATGAATTGTCCGACTTTCAGTTTGCCATGGGCAAGCCAGCCAAGAAGGCGGTAGCAACGAGTGCTGCTGGCGTGGCCGGCCCTGCTTCAGCTGCAAAGTCAACATATGCCCAGGACGAGCCACCCGATGTGTCCCAGTTGGGCCGGTCGTCATGGACGTTGCTCCACTCGGTGGCAGCCACGTACCCGGAGCAACCCAGCACCAAGCAGCAGCAGGACATGCAACAGTTTATCCGCTTGTTTGCCGGGTTCTACCCGTGCTGGTTCTGCCGCGACGACTTTGAAAAGTACATTGCCACGAACGCGCCCCGGACATCGACGCAGGATGAGTTGGGGAGATGGCTCTGCGACGCGCACAACGATGTGAACAGGAAACTCGGGAAGCCGGCGTTCAACTGTGATTTGTGGAAAAAGCGGTGGAAGGACGGCTGGGACGAGGAGTAGAGCCCGTGGTGGTAAAAAAGGGGAGCCACCTAGAAACTTGTATATAGAAATAAAGCATCCTTTTTTTCCGTGGCGGAGTTAATAGCACTCAAAGGGCGCAGAAGCCATCGTCGCCACCACCACCAGCTTTTCCCACCACGACTACAACAAGCACGGCTACCAGCTCTCCTTATGTTTGCTAGCAGACAACTCGCCAGACACGTGCAAAAGCGGCAGTACTCGGTCTTGACCGACTGGTTCAAGTCGTGGACCACTGCCGCGCAAACGCAGCGGCTTGTATACCCGCCCCCGCGCGCCCAGTTCACCACGGGAAACAGGATCATCGACACCTACGTGTCCGAGCTGTCCGAGTTGAGCCCCTACCTCCTGGTGAAGCAGCCGCTCTTGCTCAATTTTACCTATGCCACGGAGGAACACAACAAGGTGACGTCGGCGCTCTTTGACGTGCTTGCTGACAAGAGCAAGTACCCGCGCAAGGACGACGTGTACTTGGTGAACATCTTGGCTGACACCCAGGGCGGCCGCGAGTTGATGATGGATTTTGTCGTAAACAAGATCCCCACCATCGTGGTGTTGAAGCACCAGTTGGTGGACGGCCGCTACGTGCCCAACGTGGGCTCCTTTAACGAGCAGGAGTTGATTGAGTTTATCCGCGACATCTGAGTGAAGAGAGTAAGACACAAAATTCACAATGGAGGAGGTGCGGTTGCTAGAGATTGCCGTGGCGTCTGCGGTGTCTGCTGATTGGCAGGAACGGAGCTGGAGGTGGACCACTCAACACATGAGCCAGTGTGCGATCGTCGGTTTAGTCTACAACAATGTGTGTATTAGAAAGGGCACGAAAATTTCATTTGCCCATGGCCGCCATGTTGTAGCAAACAGCCGCTGAAGAGTGCACATGCGTTGCCATCTGATGAAAAAGCAGTATGTGGAACAATAGGAAGAGCATAGCCGACGGCTGCACTCTGTCGGAGGTCCTTTTCTTGACGGCACTGACAACCGAGGGAAGCGCAAGGCTGTGTTTGCAGTGGCGGCGTGGGTGTCTTCTGTTTGTACAGCACCTTACTAATAGATTACACAGTCGCAACAGAGCCGGCTTTTGCATTACGCACGTGATGTGATCTTTTAGTAAGCTTTTTCTGGTCGTCACTCATATATAAAAGGAGCCGAGGCTGGCCAGCGACAGTCCTCCTGGCGGCCAGGTAGTCTACTTCCCTTCCGTCTATCAGATCCACTGCCACCTTGCTCCTCCCCATCTCACCTTAAAACGCAAACCGGCTGTTTCCCGTTATTTTTCACACGCCACACAACCATTTCTGCCCATTTCGATTTCCGAGTCTGGGTTTCCACTATTTTTGTCTGCTGTTTAGTCTCCTCCCCCGTTCTCATACAAAAAGGGCAGCCAGGGAAAATTATTCAGTCATGTTCACAGACTCATACACCATGTCTTCTGCGTTGCGACACCCCCAGCCTACGAGCACCGCCAAGACAGGTGCTTCCAATGATAGCAGCAGCACTGCTGCTGCTACGCCCACCACACCACCCACCACGCAAATCCCCGATGTGCACCGGATCCCCTTGGTAACCCCGCGTCCCTCCACTTCCAATATCCCCACCGCACACTCGTCACCCCAGCCGCCGCCCACCATCACCCAGGAGGCCAGGGACAACATGGGGTTGCCCGACAGCTTGCCCATAGTTAACTGTCTTGCGCGTGCGCGTATACCCACCACGCAGGGCCCCGACATTTTCCTCCACTTGTATGAGAATAACGTGGACAACAAGGAGCACCTTGCCATAGTGTTTGGCGAGGACGTGCGGTCGCGGTCGTTGTTCAAGCAGAGACCCAATGATACACAGCAGGATAGGATGACGCGCGGAGCGTATATTGGCCGGTTGACTCCCGGAAGGACCGTGGCTGACTCTGATGACGTGACGGGCGAGGCGCTCCGGTTCGACGGCGAGGGCAACTTGGTCATTGACAAGTTGACGTACCAGGACCCCACGCTCGTGAGAATACACTCGGAGTGCTACACGGGCGAGACGGCGTGGAGCGCGCGGTGCGACTGCGGGGAGCAGTTTGACGAAGCCGGGCGCATCATGGGCCACAACGGGCGCGGGTGCATCGTGTACTTGCGGCAAGAGGGGCGCGGCATCGGGCTCGGCGAGAAGTTGAAAGCGTACAACTTGCAGGACCTCGGCGCTGACACGGTGGAGGCCAACTTGATGTTGCGGCACCCTGCTGATGGGCGCAACTTCAGTCTCGCCACCGCCATCTTGGTGGACTTGGGGTTGCGCGAGATCAAGTTGTTGACTAACAATCCTGACAAGATTGCCGCCGTCGAGGGCAAGCACCAGGAAGTCAAGGTTCTCGAGAGAATACCCATGGTTCCGCTCAGCTGGAGCAGCGGCAAGAAGGACGGCATACATAGTAAGGAGATTGAGGGGTACTTGAGCACCAAGATTGAGCGGATGGGCCACTTGTTGGAAAAGCCCATCAAGATCTAATCCAGAGGGAGGGAACAGACAACAGACGCGTATAACTTGCATGAAGAAAATAAAACGAGTACCTTGTATGAAGGTTGAATCAGGAGCTGGTGGCCATTTGACTCATGAGTCATTGGTATGGACATATATTGCCGTCGGGCCAGCGCCATCCAGAGGGGAAACAATGAAGACCATCCCGCACCCTTTGTCCAACCACCACAAGCTCTGTCACTCCGCCTCCTATTGGTCTAGACACGCTATTGGTGATCGAGATCACACTCGTATGCCCCACTCTCCCTCCCCCACATTTCCTTCCTCTCGTGGTCTTGGCGGTTTTGCTTACTGCGGGTCCTTTCTCTAGTCGCACTCCCGAGAACCTGGTGGTGGCACTACCGTGTCATCCAAACGTTGGGTGCGGCTCAGCGGAAGAGCTGCAATGCATGCCTATGCCAACAACACCATTACCACGAGGTGCATACACGGACGAAGCTAGCGGGTTGAGGGGAGACCTCTTCTTGTACATCGGCTTCTGCACAGATCACCTCTCCATATTTGTAACTGTATACAAAAAAGTGCCAAGAGCCAAAAAAGCCCGCACAACAAAAATCTGGAGAAGGCGGGATAAGAAAAGGCGGATTCCAAAATGAAGAAAAAAAGAGGACATAACGAAGCAGCATCCCTCTCCTGTCTCCCGCTCCCACCCCCCTCCCCAATACCCTACTCCGAGACAACCGCAGACAGTGTCATCCCCACGGTCTATTACACATACCACAGCATCTGAGAACCACACAGGTAAGCAGCAGAAGTTGGTCGCTTTCTATCTTCACCTTCCTCCCATTTAAGGTTTTCTTTATCTTTGTATCGTCGTTTTCACTGCTGGCTCCCCATCCGCAATACGACCAGACCCTGGTGACCAGACCCACAGGACAAGACCAGAGACGGCATACACTATGTCGAATAAATCATTGACCCCCGAAGCCCCGGGATTACCGCTACAACTGCAGGTTCCCGATGGCTCTCCCCAGGACAGTGTTACTGGCAGCACACATGGTGGTGGAAGCACCATGTTAAACACGCCCATGAGTGCCAGTGCCACTATCACTACCTCCTCCACCGCCGCACCTGCTCCCACTACTGCACCTGCTCCCACTACTGCACCTGCTTCCGCTAGCACCCCCGCTAGCACCTCCACTGGTACCTCCACTGGTACCTCCACTGGCACTGGAGGGCCCAAGAAACCCGACTACAAGAGGAGACGAGTTACACGCGCATGTGACAACTGCCGCCAAAAGAAGGTCAAATGCGACGGCAAGCAGCCGTGCATCCACTGTACCGTCTACTCGTTCCGGTGCACGTACGACCAGCCCAACATTCGCAACAAGAAGAACAGTGGCATTCCGGTACCGTCGCAGCCGAGCGCGGCCATCTTGAAAATCACGGCACAGGCAGCAGCTGCAGCCATGAGCAGTGGCAGTGGCGGCATCAACGGCAGTAGCAAGGGCGGTGACGACACCACGGGCGAACACTACCGTAGCAATGGCGACCCTGGCACCACTGGCGACGCGGCTACCCCCGAAGCTAAGTTGACGAACAATCTCATCATTGCCCAGCAAATCATTAATGCGTTGATGCCGAAATTGCAGATCAACTGTTTTGACCCGCAGTTGCAGTTCGACCTCGACAAGTTCCAGCGTGCTGTGCAGCAGACGCAGACGAAGAGAGCTACATTTGCGTTGCACTTGGACGAGATTGCAGACTTTATGCATGACCCCGAGGCCACTCGAATGCCGTTGCGCCGGCAGCCGCTGGTGGGATCGCTCGACGATACCGAGCAGTCAAACGGGTCGCCGCGCGAGGTGGGGCTTTACTTGCCCTCCAAGGAGATGGCGTTGCACTTGATCTACACGACGTGGAACAAGGCGTGCGTGTTGTTCCGGTTCTACCACCGGCCCTCGCTCTTGGAAGAAGTGGACTTGTTGTACTCGGTCGACCCGGGTAGTTATGGCGACCGCCAGCAGAAGTTCTTGCCTTTTTTGTACTCGATTCTCGCGTGCGGGTCGTTGTTCAGCAAGACGCCGTACACGGCATCCAAGGTGAATGCCGACTTGGAGGATGATGGGTTTCGGTACTTTCTCGAGGCGCGCAAGTTGATTGACATCAGCAACGTCGGTGACATCAACTCAATCCAGACGATTGTTATGATGATCATGTATTTACAGTGCTCAGCGCGGTTGTCGACGTGCTACTCGTATATTGGTATTGCCTTGCGCAGCGCGTTAAAGGAAGGGTTGCACCGCAACTTGTCGATCTTCCAGAACTCGAAGCGCAAGTTGGATCCCATCGAGATTGACACGCGCAAACGGCTCTTTTACACCATTTACAAGATGGACATCTACATCAACTCGTTGTTGGGGTTACCGCGCTCGATCAACGAGGACGAGTTTGACCAGGAGTTGCCCGAGGAGTTGGACGATGAAAACATCACGCGCACAGCATACTTGTATGACAAGCAGGAGGGCCGGTTGAGTTCGTCGGCGTGTGCCAACCAGCACACCAAGCTCATGATTATCTTGTCGCACTTGATCAAGAAGTTGTACCCGATCAAGGTGAAAGTGGAACAGGGGGGAGACGCAGAAGCAATGCACACAGCAGCAGCAACAACAACATCCACGCAAGCTGGTTCGGGTCATGCTGGTGGTGATGCTGTAGAAGCTGAGAGGCTCAAGAGCTCGTCGAGCACCTACACGTCCGACCGGATCCACACCAAGGTCACCGAGCTCGAGTTTGAGCTAAAAGCATGGTTGGACGCATTACCCGCGGAGTTGAAACCCACAGACCCCAACTTGCCGGCATCGGCGCTGGTGGATATCCCTGAGAGGTTTGTGCTTGCCAACTACTACCTCCACTTGGCGTTCCTCAACTGCCAGATCATGCTCTACCGGCCGTTTATCCACTTCATCAGTGACTCGCCTGAATCACTGGACCCGCGCTCGTTGATTCGCGGTCGTAATTGCATCAAGGTGGCACGCATGGTGGTGAAGTTGGCCAACAAGATGATTGATCAGCAGTTGCTCGTCGGCACGTACTGGTTCTCGATGTACACGATTTTTTTCAGCATTGCGTGTCTTATCTACTACTACCATTTTGCCAACTACAACAACGGCAGCGGTGCCAACTATGCTGGGGTGTTGTTTGACGATGACCTCAATATTGACATGATCAAGCAGGATATCACTATTGGGAAGAAGGTGCTTGACTGCTTGAAGAACTCGTCGAACAGTTCGTTGCGCATCTACAATATTCTCAATACGTTGTTTGAGCAGTTGAACAGACGGACTGCGAACACATCGCGGTTGAGAAGCAGCAATGGGAGCGGAAGCAACAGCAACAGCAACGGCAACAGCAACAGCAACAGCAACAGCAACAGAAACAGCAATAGTGGCAATGTTGATACAACTGCGGCTGCTGCCACAGCTGCCAATGGCGACGGGCGGGTGTACAGCGAGTCCGTTGCATCTGCGGTGCGGCGGCCCACCAAAAGCGTGCAGAACACGTACGAGAACTTTCACAACATGAACAAGTTCACGAGCGACATTGGCGAACTTTTTGATGCCACGCACTTGGCCAACTTCCACTCGAGCTCGGAAATCCCCTCGGAGATTACCAGCATCGGGCGGATGCAGCCGCTCAAGGAGAAGGAGAACGAGGAAATTGGCGAGGTCGGTGGTGCCGACTTGACGGCGGACTACATGCCCGGGGTGTTTGACCGGTTGGACGCACAGATCTTTGGCAAGATCTTGCCTCCCTACATGCTCGAGAAGAACGAGCATGGCGGGGCCGGGACCGGGGCCGGGACCGGGTTTGAGCCCGATGCCGAGTTGGACTTGGAGGACTTTTTCGGCGCCGGTCCGATGAGCTCAAGTGGAAACACCAGCACGATGCCTGGCGGGTCCAACTTGGACTACTTGAACCCATTCTAAGCACGGACTTATAGCGATGTGGGTATTAAAGTTTGCGTGTATATTTATTCCTTGCTTGTGTACTGTAACCTTATTTATTGTTGAAATGGCATCTATGTGGGTTTTTTCACTGCTGCGTTCCCCTCCCTTCCTTTTCTGTCCTTTTATTCGGGTGTATGCCGATACGGATTACACGGATACGGCGCGACTGCGGCGTTATAAGGGAGACACTGCGGTGGGGCGTCAGTGAAAAATTGACGCTTTGGGACCATTGCTCCGATCCAATGGGAGGCGCGTCATTGTTGCCCCCAAACCAAGGTTGGGTGACGAGACAGTGCACCATGGATGCTCACCCAGAAGGCGTGCTGGGGGAGTGGTGCTGGAGGAGTGATTCTAGCTCTCGACTTGTTTATTATCATCCTTTTTTCTAGCGGTCAGAACAATAGGGACATCGATACTGCGTGGTAATAGCCATCCGGCCCACGCGTGCTTACTTTTAGCGCGCCATACTATGTTCACGCCGATTCTCATATACCCAGCACCACCTCCCCCTCTTCTCCCCAGCCCATCCCTGTTTTTGGCGGCGCTCATATGCGTGCAACGGAAACCGACTCGGTCTACAATCCCCCAAAGCACGAAAGAACGAAATAAGGTCATAGAATGTAAACAAAGAGAGAACAAGCAAGCAGGTGAGGCCGAATGCAATACTGTCTCACTGCCACCCCGCTGGTACTGTCACTGCCACCACCACGCTGCCGGTGGTGCTCTTGCCGAACAACTCCGACCTAGCGCGGATCTCTGGTCACAAAGGCATGTGTTTCGGCCTGCGATATTTTCCTGTTTTATTTCTTTTTTGGTTTTTCCGGCCGCACTGGCGACTTCTATGACGCTGGTTCCGTTTTTTGGGAATCGTGCAGGCCCGCTGCTATCGCAATTAAGACAAAACTATAAATACACCCAGCACCGTGCCTCCCGGAAGGGACAACAATTTCAGGTTTCCCACCCTTTTTCTTTGGTCTCCCCTAGCAAGTTCTAAACTCCAACGCTCTACGTATTCAGCCCACCATACAACCATGTTTAGAGCCTCCTCCAGGAGATTATTGGTGGCCTCGCAGCCTCCCCGGCCCGTGGCGATGATGCGCACAGTTGCACCACGCATGTACTCCACTGGCACCGGTCCTGCCACGCCCCAGCCCGCACGAAAACCATCCAGCTTTGTCAAGTTTCTCAAGGTGGCCAGTACCACCGTAGCCCTATCTGCGGCCTCGCTCGCCGGCTTTATTGTGTACAAGTTGTACCAAGAATCGTGCCCTGTGAACCAGGTGCCCCACAGCGCCACGTTTCCCGATGGCCAAAAGCGCAAGACGCTTGTGATTTTGGGCACGGGGTGGGGCGCCATCCCACTCTTGAAGAACCTTGATACCAGCTTGTATAATGTCATTTTGGTATCGCCCCGCAACTACTTTTTGTTCACCCCCTTGTTGCCCTCGGTGCCCACGGGCACCGTGCACCAACAGTCCATCACCGAGCCCGTGCGCGCAATTACAAGACGGTGCAAGGGCGAGGTGCGGTACTTGGAGGCCGAGGCCACTGATATTGACTATGAGAACAACAGGATCACGGTGACGCAGTCGACAACGGTGCACTCGGGCCATTCAGGCAGCGACACCTCGTCCACCAGCACCAACATTGCCAAGGAGCACAACATGGAGACCATCTCCACCACCATCGACTACGACTACTTGGTGGTGGCCGTGGGCGCCCAGCCCTCCACTTTCGGCTTGCCCGGTGTTGCGGAAAACTCGACGTTTGTCAAGGAGGTCAGCGACTCGGTGCGCATCAAGAAGAAGCTTATGGACTTGATCGAGGCCGCCAACTTGTTGCCTGAGAACGACCCCGAGCGCAAGCGGCTTTTGCACTTGGTGGTGTGCGGCGGCGGCCCCACTGGTGTGGAGGCTGCGGGCGAGTTGCAGGACTATATCGACCAGGACTTGATGAAGTGGATGCCCGAGGTGGCCAAGGACTTCACGGTGACGTTGGTGGAGTCGCAGCCCGTGGTGTTGCACACTTTTAACCCTAAGTTGGTCGAGTACACGCAGGAGGTGTTTAAGCAGACCAACATCAACTTGATGTGCAACACACGCATCACCAAGGTCGACAACGTGTCGGTGACGGCGTTGCACAAGGACAGCGACCGCACCGAGGTGATCCCCTACGGAATGCTCATCTGGGCCACTGGCAACTCTACCAACAACTTTGTCAAGTTGATGTTGAGCAAGATCCCCGAGCAGACCAAAGCACGCCGCGGGCTCCTCGTGGACCCGCAGTTGAAGGTCAAGGGCACCTCCAATATCTTCGCCTTGGGCGATTGCACGTTCACGCGCTACCCGCCCACGGCACAGGTGGCGTACCAGCAGGGCAACTACCTCGCTGACTACTTCTGCAAGCTTCACAAGTACGAGTCGTTCCAGTACCATGTTGCACAGGAGGCCATGCCGAACGACGGACAGATGGCACGATTGCACAGAATGCAAGAGAACTTGCCTCAGTTTGTGTACAACTACCAGGGGTCGTTGGCGTACATTGGTTCCGAGAAGGCCGTGGCCGACTTGGCATGGGGCTCGTGGAGCAACGTGTCCACAGGCGGCAACTTGACTTTCTTGTTTTGGAGATCGGCGTACATCTACATGTGTCTCTCGGTGACAAACCAGGTGTTGGTGTGCTTGGACTGGATCAAGGTGGCCATTTTCGGCCGTGGAGTGGCAAGAGAATAAGCCAAAGGGAGGAATATAGTGGAGAAATAGTGTTTAGTGTGTCAATTAATAGAGACGTTTAAGGAGAAAATGGTGGAATGAGGTTCTGCAAAGACACGTGAAAGGGGGCTGGGTTTGCTGAACCCCGTGCACAAATAATGTTATAGGCAAGCCTAGCTGGTGTATGTGGTCTTCCTTCAAAGAGTTGGCACCCGTCCATGGAACATCCCACATTGTAGACACTCCTGCCCCACCATTTCCTGTTTGACGCAAATCCACTTTTTGTGCCAAAGAAAAAAAAGTCTGCGATCCATCACCACATCCCATCCACCAACCAACCACCATGAGCGACAGGAGACGCATTCTTGGCCCTGCCAACGCCATCACGCCAAATATACCGCCTGTGGAAACCAGCACATACGCTGAAACCAGCACCACCCACAACTCTGCCATTCCTTCCTTTTTTATCAAGCACCATATCATCGACAATGCCAACGGCTCTGCGTACTTGGAGGTCAACAACACCATAATTGAAGTGTCAGTGTTTGGTCCCCGTCCCATCCGCGGCTCCTTTGTAGACCGTGCCAGTGTTTCTGTCGAGTGCAAGTTCTTGCCACACATTGCTACGCAGCCGGGGTCGGGTGTGTTCAATGACCCCAAGCACAATTCTCGCGCCAGCATGACGGGCGTCGAGCACCGCATGGCGTCGTACTTGGAGACGTGTGTGTTGCCGTGCTTGTTGCTCGAAAAGTACCCCAAGAGCACGGTGGACATCCAGGTGAGCGTGGTGTCGATTGATCGAGAGTTGCAAGTCAGTGGTGGCGCCGAGGGGAACTGTGCCTTGCTCTGGCTCATGCACTGGATCGTGTGCTGCGCCAGTGTGGCGTTGGTGGATTCCGGGATCGAGATGCGGGATATTATCAGCAGCGGACAAGTGCGGCTCTCCAGGGGGAGGGTCGAGATTGGCGCTGCCATAACAAGAGCTGACGCGGGAGAGCAAGCCGACCACGGAATCGATGCGCTTGTTTCATTTATGAACTTGAAGAACGACGAGATTGTGGGCATCTGGCTCGAAGGCGGTACCGAGCTATCCGAACAGGACACGGGGTTGCTCATAGAAGAGTGCAACAAGATGGCCAAGACCATCAGAGCCAACCTCAACTCGTACTTGCTAAACTCGTTCTGAAAGCAGCCGGAAGGATCTCGTTTTTATGTACATGTATCCAAATGAATGTAATACTCTAATTGTAAGCCACACCAGCACCCGCTTCTACACATTCTTCTTTTCCACGTGGTTGTAGGACAACTCCTCCAAAACCTTCTTTATGCCCACGACCTTCTGTGCCACGTCCCTGATGGTCAAGCCATCGGTATTCAAAAACACCTTGGCGTTGATCTTAACATCGGTGGCGTTGGAGATGACCTTGCTCAACAAATGGTACACGTCAAGCGCATTGTCGCAGGTGTTGGCCACAGCCGCAATGGACTCATCGACCGTGCTCAACGCGGGGACAATCTTGGCAAACACCTTGCTCTGCAACTCGTGGGCAAAGGCGGCAACATCCACGTCCTCGACCATGTCCAGGTCAGAGACCGGCACGTTCACGTGCACGCTCTTGATCTCAAATGGTTCTGAGATGTATGCCACGTCGTGCTTGCCGTCCAAGTGGTACCGGAACTCGTACACGCCCTCCTCCCAGAACAACTTCTGCTTGTCAAACACAAATGAGCCCGTTGGTGCCGTTGCAAACGTCCACCTCCCTGCGGACGAGAGCAAGGTCTTGTTGCGCGAGTAGGAGGTTTGGACAATCTTGTACAACCCTATCCAGTCGCGCGCCGAGTGCGTTTCCAGGGGAGACTGCCAGCGCACGGTGATGGCATCGCCCACGGTGGTGAACTTGGGTGCGTTTTTGGTAGATCCCTGGAGCCCGTCGATAGTCAAGCGGTAGTTGGAGCTGGCAAACGACAAATTCTGCGACAACTCAATCAACTTTTGTTGAGACAACTTGGTCGACGAGTGGCGCAACTCGGCGAGGAACTTGTCCAAGGCATCGCCGAGCGAGTTCGTGGTGTACCGCCGCGAAGGGGGCGAGGAGGGCTCGTCGTTGCTAAGTCTGCGTTGTATGGCATCGGGGATCAAGTGCTTTTTGAACGTCTTCACTACCCCCGAATCCTGGTTCACCTGCTGCTCGCCATAAAGCTTGACCATGTGCCACTTTTCGATAAAGTTGATGCGCACAAAGTTGTTGGCCACCCACAAGGCGCAGCAAGTCAAGTTTTCGGCTGTGGGAAAGACAACAAACACCCCCATGACCCCGCACACGCCAAAGATCTCCTCGGGGTTGTTCAAGTACCGGTACACACCGGCCTTGGTCAAGTTCCTGGAGGCACTGCGCGGCTTGGGGATGAAAAAATCGCCGTAAAACCAACCAAAGTAGCCGATGGAGTCGATGATGGAGGCATTGATCCACGTCTGGGTAAATACCAACAATGCGCCCACAAACACCCGCAAATAGAACCAGTCCGAGAACAAGAGATCGGCAGCAGAACCACCGGTGATGAGACGCGCCAAGTTCAAGCCACAGAAGGATGAGTACGTCAAGTTGATCAACGAGTTGTACATGATGGCCCAGTTGTTCAACGATTTTTCCACGGGGATGTCGTTCGACAAGCACCACGTAGTGAAGTACTTGTACCTGCTCTGCAATACCAACAACACGTCAATGGACACGGACTCAAAGAGCTTGGTGATAACCGTCAAAGCAAAGAGCACAGCGGTGTTTGGTGCCACCATGGGGATCACCACCGCGTAGGTAATGGTGAGCACCAAGTTGACCACGTCACTAGCCCGAAGCCAGTTAAAGTTGTACAACCCCACCAATGGCTTCAAGTTGTCAAAGTTCTTCAAGTCCTTCAACTTCAAGATCTTGATCAAGTTGACCTCGTTCTTGCTGGGCCCGTAGATCTTGTCGATGTGCGGGTTCTCGATGTAGTGCAAAAATACCATTTGCAAAAAGTGGCCAAACACGGCAATCGCCAACACCGTGTACGACTTGGCAATCATGGCAAAGCCGTAGTAGCCGATATACCCAACAGAGTACATGGGGTGCGGCACCATCTCAAACACGCCGTCAAAGATCAACTCTTCGTTGTTGATCTGGCGGAAGAAAAAGTCGCCCCAGTACCACGCATAGTCCTTGATGGTGTTGTGCGCATTGACCTTGACCCAGTAGTTGAACACAATAAGCACGGTGCCGGTGACAATGCGCGCCCATACCAACCACGCGGGCTGGTTGTGCACAAATTGCATGCCGTCATCGATGGCGCACGCATACACCACGCAGCAGAAGGTGACAAAGTCCGACATCAATATCAAGTCTACAAACTTGCGGAAAATTAACCACGTGTTGAACTCGATGGGCAAAGCGGTGATGTCGTAGCCGGCGCCGCGCTGGCTCTTGACCTCGCTCTGGACAAGCTTCGACAACCAAGCAGTGGATGCGGGGTCAAACGCGCGCGAGTCGCGCGCCCACTGCACCAAGCGCTGGTGGTTCGACTGCTGCCGCAACAACCAGCCAATGCCAAAGTTGTACGACAAGCGCCAAAAGATGTAGAACGCCACAAACACGGCGATGCGCACGCGGTTGTTGGGCACAGCAAACACCAACAAGTTGGCAAACAAGCACGCCAAGATGCCCAACTCAAGGTGCGACTTGTGCACCAGCGGGTCAAAGAGCGTCTTTACCATATCGTGGGTTTCGGGGACGACAAACGTGTCGCCGGAAAAGGTGATGCCCTTGGGTCCTGTGGAGGAAGCCGTCTTCTTGGCAAAGGTGGTTTCAGTGTTGTCCATGTTGAAGGACTGGTCGTCGGTGGTGATACCTACTTGCGTAGCTGCCATCGGGAAAACAGGAAGCAGGGAGGCGAAAAATGCGGGTGTGGGTAAGTGTAACCCCCAGGCTATGACGAGCAAAGAAAAAAAAGGGTGAAAAAATAATTGGCTGACAAACTTGCTGTGGCGCTGTGGGAGGGGACAGAAAGACGAGCGGTAACAAGAATGTAACTGTGCTGGGCAACTGCTGGATTACTGCTGGATTACTGTCACGCGAAATGGATGGCACAGAAACTGTTCTGGTGGCAGGGTACTCACTTGTCTGTCAATTTCTCCCCAAAAAGACTGTCCTTTTTTGTGTGAAGGTGATAACAGGGGGTGGGGGCAGATAGTCACTCTTATCTGGGAGGAAGAGAAATTGCTATCCTGGTGGGGCAGTTGAGCTCTTGCTGTATGTGGTGGGACACTATGCACTTACAAACAGCTGGATCAACGGAGGAGATGAAGAACAAAATAAAGGAGAAGCAGTTATAAAAGGGAAGTGAAAAGTTGGACGAGGGTCCCAATAAATAAAGCGTCGCACATGAGTCTCGTGCCGGTTACGCTTTTAGTGTCTCGCGATCTCAACAGTTTTTTTGCCCACCACTTTGATTTCTTCCTGCTGTGGGCAAGAAGTGCATGTGATATTTTCATTTTCTCATCCCAACACCATAACTTGCGCATCTACAAATGGACACACGCCAATAGGAGGAAGCCTATCCCACTATTGTTGGCAATGAGTATAAACGGCGCTCCTACTTCTTGTTCGGGGAAAACCAACCGCCTTTAAACAAAACAATCTCTTCTTTCTCACTCTAAAATTCTATACATAGCATACAAACAGGAATAAATAGCCAAAAGAAAACGGGGCTATGAGCTGCTGGCCCTCTTAGTAGCGGTTGCCCAAGGGAGCAGTGTTGGAGCCGCTCTGGTACCCGCCGCGGCCGCCTCTGGAACCACCACGGCCGCCTCTGTACCCGCCACGGCCGCCTCTGTACCCGCCTCTGCCGGGACCGAAACGCATGTGCGAGCCAAAGCTTCTGCGGTCATATCTCAACAACTCGTTGGGGATCTCCTGGTGCGCCTCTCTCATAATCTTGCACAAGTCGCCGCCCAACTTCTTGCTACCCTCGGTAAAGAAGGACACGGCCGTGCCGGTGGCACCGCCTCTGCCGGTTCTTCCGATTCTGTGGACATAGTCCTCGATGTTCCCGGGCATGTCAAAGTTGATGACATGAGAAATACCCTTGACGTCTACAAGGTTGTTAGTACAATGTGTTTTAGAGGGAGAGTTGGCGCCGTCGTAGCGTGCGAGACACGGGGAACATGGAAGGTGGGTGATGCTGGGGTGTTATAGAGGAGAGAAAGAAACTGTCAAAGACGAACCGTCAGCTTGGTTGTGTCTGGCTGGGGGCGTTGTTGGTGGGCGCCTTGTTTTATTGAAGAGGGGGAAGACAGTAGTACCGTTCCCTGCCGCTCGGGGCGCCTTGTTTCTGGCCCGTCAACGCAGCTGCACTTACAATACTAAATCTATACACATATCGCGGAAGTGATTCAAGACAATGACATTCCTGCTGTAAAGAGTAAAAGGGAAGAACTTCAAGAAGAAAATAAAAGGCGCTTGTGACAAAACGCCTTGGTGGTGAAACGTGCCCTGCCTCTTCCTCGCAGTCGTGGACAGACACAACCTGGCAAAAGGCAGCTGCGGCTGCAGCCATGTCTCAAAGCAGTCCTCGTTCCCACAATGGTCATCTTCTCTTCTCGTTCATGTTTCGTTTCCTTCCTCTCGCGTGAGATCTCGTCAGGCGCGCGGCAGTCGTTTCCGTCGCCGACAAAGTGTCATTGTCAAATCAAGTTGAATATGTGCAGATCTTTCTGTATCTCTTCAATTGGGGATCATGTCGTATCGGGTCGTGTCATTTCGTTTCTTTGTTGTCCGGAACAGTTGTTGGGCCAGCCAGCAACGTCGTTCCCAGACTCACTCGTGTCCATGTTCCTATAGTCAAGCAGTTAGTAGCCAACGTCTGTGTGTGGGGTACATACCAATACCACGAGCAGCCACGTCGGTGGCCACCATGATGGGGTGGTTCCCGTTCTTAAACTCTCTCAAGACCCAGTCTCTCTCCGACTGCATCTTGTCGCCGTGGATGGCCAATGCGGGCATGCCGCTGCTTCTCAAGTAGGAGGTAATGTCGTCGCAGGTTCTCTTGGTCGACGCAAACACCAACACCTTGTTGTTGGTGTCGGCCAACGCCTCCTCCAAGTACTTGGACAACTTGTCGCGCTTCTCGTACTCCAGAATCACCTCAACGATCTGGGTAATGGTGTGCGAGGCCGCCAACTCCAACGAACCAATGGTCACCTGGATGGGGTCGTCCAAGTAGTCTCTGGTCAAGGCCTGCACCTCCTTGGGCCAGGTAGCCGACCACATCAACGTCTGACGGTCTGGTCTGATCTGGTCGATAATCTTTCTAATCTGGGGCTCGAAACCCATGTCCAACATTCTATCGGCCTCGTCCAACACCAAGTAGGTCACTCTCTTCAAGTTGGTCTTGCCCATCTCCAACATGTCAATCAACCGGCCGGGAGTGGCAATGCAAATCTCCACCCCGCGTGCAAGGTCTCTGATCTGCGGGCCCTTGGGGGCACCGCCGTACACGCAGGTGTTTCTGATTCTCGACGACGAGCCAAACTTGGAGCACTCCTGCTGGATCTGCACCGCCAACTCACGCGTGGGTGCCAACACCAACACCACAGGGCCGTCGCCGTGCTTCAACAAGGGCTGCGCGTTGATGTGCACAATAGCGGGCAAGCAGTACGACAACGTCTTGCCCGAACCGGTGGCAGCAATACCAATCATGTCCCTACCGGAAAGTGCCATGGGCCAACCCTGGCACTGGATGGCGGTGGGCGAGGGAAAACCCTGCGCTTTCACCTCCAGCAACACATAGTCCGGGAAACCGGCCTCTTCAAAGGTGGTGATGGGGTGGGGAATGTCGTGGCCCTTGATGGTCATCTCGTTCTTTTGTCTAAACTCGGCAATCTCAGCGTCGCTTCTGGCAGCCACGGCAGGATGCTCGGTATAGAAGTTCTTTTCAAACTTGGGCAAGCTCTCCACGTCCCAGTCAGGCGCAACCAACTCAACGGGCTGGTCCTGCCACTTTCTACCGCCGCCCAACCTGTCGCCGCCTCTGTAGCCACCGTTACCACCGCCATAGCCACCGTTACCGCCGCCGTAGCCGCCGCCGTAGCCGCCGTTGTTATAGCCGCCGTTGTGGTGACCGCCTCTGAAGTTGCCGCCTCTGTTGTCGTTTCTGTAGCCCTGGTCGTAACCGCCTTGGTTGTAAGACATATTGTGTGGTTGTGTGGTGGTTGTGTGGTTGTTGTGGGAAAAGAGAAGTGTGGTAAAAAAAATTCTCAGTAAAAAATTTTTTATTTGTAGGCGAAGAGCTCCAACTAGGAAAGAAGAGAAGGAAAAAAAGCAAGCAAAAAGAAGGAGAAAAAAATTTCTTTTGCTTACGTAAGCGGCGGACGTGAAGGGAGGGGGTTCATGATTTGCAGCAGTAGCAGGAGAAGGGGGGAGGTGGAACAGCACAGCATGGAGGAGGCACCGTGTATATCTTCTGTAGATGTGGGTGTGTGGTATGGGCGAGCAGCAACTGGTTTAGGTTACGGTGTATTGGGGGAGGTCTGGATGAAGAAACTCCCCAGACGGGGGTATTCATCGCTCAATCCTCCCTCTGTTACTCTCGACAACATGCTTTGCTCACTATATACTCCGACAGCATCGTCTATCTCCTATAATAGGCACAATTACACTCCCCTTCTCCTGCCCACTCCACTCGTCCATTCGCATGCACAGTCATCTCCTCTCCTTACCTTTCTTCTATGGTTCTTCAGTCGAGTAGCCCCCCTGCTTCAACTTCTCCTCAAACCGCTCCTCCACAGCACTGCACAACTCGCTCAAGTTATCCAACCCCTGGTGCAACGCCTCCGTGGCCGTGATGGCGCCATACGTCTGGATCCGTAAGTTCAACTTATTCTCACTGGGGTGCGGGATCGAGTACCCGCAAAACTCCACCTCAGGGTTCTTCATAATGATATAACGTAGCGCATTGCCCAACGTGTGATCCTCGTCGAGAATCTGGAACGAGGCCGCGGTGCCGTCGTCGGAGGCCCCAGGGAGGAGCCGGATTTTCTCTAGGTCGTACTCGGACTCGGGGGCGGTGCCGGTGTCGGCGGCGGTGCTGGCATCGGGCGCAGCAGTGGTTTCTTCCATGATGATGTCTTCAGCTGACATTGTGTACTTGTGTGTGTGGTGAAAGTGGCCGGCTGTTCCTGCGATGATGTGTGATGAGGTGGAAGAGCTGGGTACAAGGTTGGAGTTTTTTTACTTCTCTGCGAGGCGTGCACTAACCGAATCGACTGTCACAAATATGAACTGTGGGGTGGTTACCACACAAGAAGGAAGGATGTTCACAATTGGTGCTGCTGTTCAGCATTGGGCAAGTGGGTGGAATAGCCTCTATCGCCTCTCCATTGAAAAGGCAACTGCGCACAACCCGTGCTTCAGGTTCGGTTTTCTCGTTAAGGGTCTTCCTCCTTTTCGGTTTTATGCGTTTGTCCAGAACTTCACCACACACCACCCATTTTTTTCTCTTTCCCGCTTTGTTTTGCTTTTGTAAGACGCCTGCACGAGCACAAACCACCAAATGACACCAGTCACGTCCCCCGAGCACCTGAAGTCGTACCTCCACACGTCGCCTTTGTCCCCCGACTCCGTAGCGCTGGATGGCATAGCCTCTCCGGGGCTCTCCACCGTGGAGTTGCAGTCGATTTTAGCCTACATGAACCAGGATCGCACAAACGGCAACAACAACACCATAAATAACAACACCATGAGCGTCAACGGGGCAAGCCCTCATCTAGACGCGTCAACCCCCATGGGACACATTCCTATGAATGACCCCGTGGCGCGCCGTCTTGTTGCCTATTTGGTGCAGGAGTTGCACGCACATCACCAGGCGGCTGCCACGCCCACGCGGATGAGCAAGGGCGGTAAAGCCACTACTGCCAAGGGAAATGGCCAGAGGGTGGTATCGGACAACTCAGAGGGGACCAAGCAGAGTGAGGAAGTGGGGGCAATGAGCGCTGACACGGCGCACACGACACCTTTGTTGGGGTCTCCTGTGAGCGCGAGCCCCTTTGTTGTCGCAGATAAGAAGAATATGGCGACGCAGATAGCAGAGAAAGTGGCAAGGGAAAGCACCAGGGTGACGAGTTCTGGTGTAGATAACAGTGCTGTTGAGCGGTTGATGCGAGAGAATGCCGCTTTGAAGGAGAGAATGAGGGTATTGGAAGAGAGGTTGAAGGAGCATGAGGAGGAGCATGGGGAGAAGCATGGGGAGGAGCATGGGGAGGAGCATGGGGAGAAGCATGGGGAGGAGCATGGGGAGAAGCATGGGGAAGAGCATGGGGAAGAGCATGAGGAGAAGCATGAGGAGAAGCATGGAGAGGAAGCAGCCACCATCGCTAATCCTTTCCCAGTCGAGGACATCTTTCCACCCTTCACGCTCGACAAGTTCCCCGGAATCGAGCAGTACTGCCAGCAGCTCGGGCTCGAGCACGTGGATGCCCTTTCCACAAGTGATCTCCAGTACCTCGTCAAGAAGGTCATGTGTTGCTTTATGATCAAGCTTGACGAGCTCGACGCCAACGTCAACAAGTACGCCAAGTTTGTGGGTCTTGCGCAGCAGTTTATCAGCGGCGTGCACGCGAAGATATATCCAGGCCAGAAACTAAAGTGCTCGGACCATTACAAGGGCCGCGTGAGCTATGGGGGTAAGGTGGACGACCAGTTGTGTGTATTAAAGCAGTGTCTCGATGGCATGTTGCGCGGGCTAGAGGGGAACACCAGTGGAGGGTGAAGCGCAGTGGCATATATATAGAAGATGTGGTTGGTCTCGTCTCTACTCCTTTTGTGTAAGTATGGGAGTTTCTTTTTAGCGATGTTTCTTTTTCACCGTGTTTGGGCTCCCCCTGCAAGTGGAAGACGTGCCGACAAAAAAGCACGGCGGGAGGCAATACACGGCTGACCCCTGGCCTGACCCCTGGCCCTGGTGGACTGTGGCTGTCCATGTGCGTGTACGTGTATTGCGCTCCCTGTTGTTTGCTCGTTAGCTTGGTATTTCTGCTGAGATGCAGCAACAGAAATTAAGGGGGCACACGAATATTGACGGAAACACT
Organism: Zhuliangozyma boniae; assembly: GCA_002094185.1. Lineage (NCBI taxonomy): Eukaryota > Fungi > Ascomycota > Pichiomycetes > Serinales > Debaryomycetaceae > Zhuliangozyma > Zhuliangozyma boniae. The sequence goes on from MXQC01000020.1 coordinate 75,254, forward strand.
GTTGGTGCCTGCACATCTCCCATCTCCCACCTCCCATCTTCTCTACTTCTCTACTTCTGACAAACGTTTGGCGCCCCTCCCACCCTCCCCCAAGGAGAAGCTTGGTGGTTGGGGACGGGGGCGGTGGTTCCAGATTCGTCAGCCAAGGAAAGGGAGAGGGAAAAAAGCGCATGGTACCAGACAACGTCAGTTATTATGGCGGGAGCATATGATCTCCATCTGCGTGAGTCAAGGAAGGTCGTGTATGTTGCTATGCTTTGTGGAGAGAGCTGGGAACACAAAGACAGAGCAAGAGAAGGAGAGCGGAGAGCCAGTGGCATTGATGAAGGATATGGTGAAAGAAGCGCATGGAGGGGAAGGTGTAGAAGAAGAACCAAGGCGGGATGGAAGAGGGAGGGAAATGTGTAGTGGGAACAAAGCATACACAGAACAAGGGAGATGACGGAAATGAGAACAACCAGAAGAGGGATTTGCTTGCGGAGGTGAGTTCCGAAACATTCCTCTGAGAAAGGAAGAAGTCTGCAGTGAGACACACAGAGAGAGAGTCAGAGAATCAGTGGGTGTGTCAATTGCTGTGCTGTGCTGTGCTGTGCTGTGCTGTGCTGTGCTGTGCCATGCACCATGCATAAAGTAACACCACCAAGGTGGTGGAGTGACAAATAGATGGAGAGGCTACAGGTGGGATGCGCGCGTACACACACCTGTCTACATATCCGCTGACCCGTCTCTCTCTCTCTGGCGAGAAGAGCATCAGCACAGCACATAATGTCTTCTGGTGGTGCAGCTGGGAATGGCGTGTGTTTCGGGTCCAAAAGTGAAACACAGATGTGAAAAAAGAAAAAAGGGGAGGGGGAGGGGCGGGGAAGCGCAGAAAGTAAAAAAATAAAACATAAAGTGATGACCAACTTTTTCTTTGCTGTGCGCTTCCACTTGTCTCTCTTTGTGCGATGTGACGTGTGTGATGTTCACTCTCCCTGTTTGTTTTTTCGCCACTGGGGCGAGAGTCTGGCTGACTGGCTAACTACCTTCCTCCTTCTCACCCCTTGGCCTGTGCTTTCTCAATCAATTGGGGGGAGGGGGGAGGGGGAGGCTCCCGCTACTCCCCCCTCGTACTGCGTAATGCACATGAAGTGATCTCATTGGCTGATGGCCCCCAGGCGTGTTAGCACGGGGGTGGGGAGAGAAAGAACAACAATCCAAATCTAATGGGATGACCCTTTTACGCGCACCCGGCTGTGCCTACCTCTGCTGTGCCCACAGTAGCAACTACAACTGGCCCACACCCCTTTCGTTCGCCACTTCTGCCTCTCTCCCTCTCTCTCTCCCTCCCTCTCTCCCTCCCTATATATATCGCTTGTCATGCAACTGGAGATGCAAAAGCGCAGATTCTCTATAGTTGCTTTTTTCCCCTTTCTTCTTCTCTTCCTCTTCCTCTTCATACACAAAACCTAACTCCAACAAGACATACTTAATCAGTCTCCCTAAGAAGCAATTCACACCCAGAGAGGCTCACAACTAGCTACCGCTGTACAGCCTCATATATACATTTGCGTTCTTTTGTCAAGCTACACACTCGCCCCCTATAGTAGCACCGGTAGAAAGCCACCCCTCACCAAGAAGAACAAAGTACCCTGCCCCCTACCATCATCACCTGAGAGTCACGCGGAATACCGCTACATTCTGGTAACATTTTTTCTCCCTGTTGCCTCCCAGTTCCCCCCTTTAGTGACATCACACCTGCACTCACTCACGCTCTCACTCCTTGCGCAAAGGAAAATCTCCGTCATTGTTTTTGTTGTTCAATGGGGGAATCCGCAGTTTCATCCACAACAAGACCACTCCCATCCATACAACAGCACCAGCAGCAGCGCCACCTCTACACCCGTTCGCCACACACGCCAGCGACAGTCGCAGAAGATACCAGCACAGACGTCGCCACACTCACCAGGGACAGACTCGCCGCAGCCTCCCACCCCCCGCCCTTGCCGTTACCAAACACCGGAACGACAGCAGCAGCAGCAGCCGCAGCAAGAACAACAGCAAACACCACCACAAACGCAAACACATTACCTGGTGCCTCAGGTAGCGATGAGAATAGGTTTTTCTTTGGCGCCCCTCAACTGAACCCACTGAGCACCTACGACTCCACCTACACCATCAGCAAGGAACAGCCCTACCCCCACAACACCAGCATCAGCATCAGCTATCCGCCCAACAGACTGGCCTCAACGGCATACAGCTACATACAAGTAAACCCGCAGGCCATCGAAAGCAGCCCCGTGTTCAACACCAACTATTTCTCTGGTAGAAGCAACAACAACAGCAGCAATCCCAGCAATAGCCCCACTCGCAGAGAAACTATTGCGTTCCCAACCACAACCGCCACAATGATGAATTACCAGCAGCAGCAGTCCCAACAACAGCAGCCGCACCGTCCGCAGCACGCGCAACAACACCCGCCGGCACCACCACTGTCGGCAATCAACCCGGGATCTGCCGGCCAGTACCAGCAATACGGCCCCGGCTTGATGCTGCAGCCGGCGCAGCAGTATATGCCACAGCAACCCAACCAGCCGCGACCCCGTGGCGACTCTATCTTCTTGCCCCCGCCCATTTCGTCGCAGCAGATGAGGTCGCTGGAACATATATACGACTCCCTGGGCCACCCGGTGGCACCGCCACCACCGCCACCACCAGGGACCACAGCGCCCAACGCCTTTGGCTCGCGCTCCAACAGCATCTTTAGCTCGTTGATCAATATCCCCGGATCCAACGGGAACTCCATCAGCGAGCAGTCATCAGGCAGCAGCTCACTTGCCAAACCCAACGAGGGATTTACTTCTGCTGGCGGGAATAAATCGGGCGCTGGTGCAAGCGTTGCGGGTGCACATGCCACCTCTGGCTCCGGTGCGGGCTCCAGCTCGGCGCCACAGCTACCCCCATCGCGCTCACGCCAGATGTCGTTGATCCCCAGCCAAGATTTCACCATGGACGACTTGGAGAACTTGCTAAGCAAGGAGAGCATGGGCAACTTGCTCTCATGGCAGCAGCTGGACGCCGGTACCAAAGCCAAGGGAAACTCGCTTGACTTGTCAACATGGATGGACAGTAACAGCGGCGCGCAGTCGGGCTCGGGTGGTGTGGGAAACAGCATTACCGAGTTGATCCAGAGCATGATCTCCAACGGGTCGATTGATTTCACCAACATGAACGACGCGCAGAGGCGGGACTCCATCTTGAAGATTATCAGCGACCAGACGTCGTTGCGCAACCAGCGTAGTGCGGACAAGCAGTCGAGACCGGCCGTCAATGCCAAGTTGAGAGAAGACATGTTTGAGAGCCTGAAGCTGAACAAGCTGCTGCCACAGGTTGGACAGGGACAGCAGAAACTGGGCCGATCGCAACAGCAGCCGCTGCAGGTGCCCCAGAAGCCGCTGCAGCTGCAACAATCACAAAGGCAGCAGCCGCAGCCGCAGAAGCAAAAGGTGCAGCTGAAGACGTCGAGGGGCAACGCAGGTCACTTGAATGTACCTGGTCGCGAGAAGGATAATGCGTCCACGTCGTCGTCGCGGTCGTCAAAGTACGATGAGCCGCAGTCGCCCAAGACTTCGCCTGCGGTGTACAACGACGTGAGGCTAAACGACCCCTACGGCAACTCGAGGTACCTGCAGCCACTGCAGCAGCAGCAGATGCAGCAAAGACAGGCACAGCAGATGCAGCAGGCGAATGCCCCACCAACCCAGATGCCCACTCGGCAGTTGTTCCAGAACTACTACGCCCCCGTGTCGCCCAACCAGTACCAGTATACCCCTTACCCCAACCAGTACAGCCTTGGTTACTCCAACATGATGCTTGGCAGGAACAACAGCTACGGCGGCGGCAATGGCGGCAATGGTGGTGGGTACATGTACCCTCCTCAGTTGCAGCAACAGCCACTCCAGCAGTCCTATCAGCAACAACAGCCCCCGCCACCTCCACAGCAACAGCAGTCCATGTATGCGCAACAGCAGGTGCCTTCGCTCTCGCAGCAACAACCTCAACAGCAGTATGGGACGGTACCCCCGGCGGCTACTACCAAATCCAGGACCAAAGCGGCGCCCAAGAGGACGAGAAAGAGCGTGGCCAAGAAGGAAGCGGCTGCTGTCTCGCCCGTGATCAACCCGGCGCAGCTCTCGCCCACAAACTCTAACTTGGTGCCTGCGCAGCAGTTTGCCAAGTCCGAAGATGGACGGCCCTTGTTGGGCGCCACCAAGATTGACCAGTTGATGTTAGTGATCCAGGCGCGCGACAAGGGCGTGACCAACCCCATTGACCAGGCCCCCGATGGCAGTATCTTGGCGCCGCCCGAAAACTACTCGAGCGGGATGATCAAGACCAAGGCGGACTTGGACAGTGGGGTGTTGCCCAAACCAGTATCGCTCGTGGGCGGGGTTGATAAGCCGCACAAGAAGCATGACTACGATCACGCGCATGCGCACGAGCACGGCGACGGCGCGCACGAGTCGGACGACGAGGTGGATGAGGATGGCGGGTCGCGGCACAAGCGGGCCAAGAGCAAGAACCAGCAGTGCCCCTACTGCTTCAAGTATTTCACGCAGTCGACGCACTTGGAGGTGCACATCCGGTCGCACATTGGGTACAAGCCGTTTGAGTGCAACTACTGCCACCGCAAGTTCACGCAGGGCGGCAACTTGCGCACACACTTGCGGCTCCACACGGGCGAGAAGCCGTTTGTGTGCGAGGTGTGCAACCGCGCGTTCAACCGCAAGGGCAACCTTGCCGCGCACAAGCTCACGCACGCCAATTTGAAGCCCTACGTGTGCCGGCTTGATGGGTGCGACAAGTCGTTTACCCAGCTCGGCAACTTGAAGTCGCACCAGAACCGGTTCCACTTGGAGACGCTCAATGCGTTGACGCACAAGCTTGCGGAGTTGAGCGGACCCGCCATCAACAGCTTGCCCCCTGACGAGAAGGAGTTGTTGCACTATTTCAAGGACTTGTACAAGAACTCGAACAAGGGGATCCGGGGCCGGGGCAAGCTGCAGCACCGCGACGATGCCGGTAGTTTGGGCAGCGGGTCGCCGCCGCTGCCGCTGCAGCAAGTGTCGCCCAACTTGGCGCAGGGGTACCCGGCCACCACGGGCGTGTCGAGTTTGAACTACCCGGGCGACCTGCTTGGCGGCGCCTACCAGGGGTAGTAGTCCCCAGTGGGTTGCTGACTTGTACGGTCTTTTTTGTAATTTTTCATTTATTTGTGTTTTTTCTGCTATGTATGTATAATTGCTATAATTTACGACCTGGTCAACATGAAAGGGTCCTGTGGAGGGGAAACATCTCTCTAGGACGTAAAATGGCAGGGGAGAGTCACGGGCCCGACATCCTCTCCTCCTCTTATCGTACTGCTCGCCTGCTCCTTCCCCAACTAGGTTGGCCGCGAGGTGGAAGAAGCCCGCTTGACACCAGGGTGAGTTTTCCACACTACTGGTGCACAGCAGTAAATCCTTCTTTCTCTCTGCCTCCGGAATAAGATTCGGGTCTGCATGAAAAAGCACCCGCGCGGGAAAACTCATTCCGGCAAGAAAATATGACAAGAAAAAAAGAAAAAGAAAAGAAAGAAAAGCAGGACACTCACGCGGCTCGAGGGAAAAAAGGCGGTGGAGAAAAGCCAGCGGCTTTCTTGCGATAAGAGCTCCAACAAAATCACAAGATAGAAGTGGGTCTTGGTGCGTTTCTCAATGGGGGAGAGCACACCCCATCTAACCCCCCATCTAACCCCCCCAATAAGTGAAGGGCTTTGGGTGTTGGGGGGTAAGCCCGCCTCGCAGCAAGATGGAGGCATGGGGAGTTGAAAAGCCGCCCCGTGCTTTGCCTCTTTCTGGTAATTGGTGCATCTGGCAAAACCAGTCAGAAAGCCCACACTGGCAAGAAAATTGTGGCGCTTGTCCTCTGTTCTCAACCCCCCCTCTCCAGACTTGCTCAAAGTGATCTCTTGTGCGTATGTGGTGGTTGCCGGTGCTTTTTGCATAAAGCCACTTGGTTGATTGGAAATTAGACGGAATCCATTGGTCTGTACGGCATCAAAAACGCCACTCTTTTTTTCTTTTCGCACCCTCAGAAAATTGGCGCCAGCGGGAGAGAGAGAAAGAAGGAGGAGAAAAATCCCTCACGCAGGAGAACCAGAAGTGGGTTTGGGTTCCCGTCTGGCATGCCTTGAGATTTACACCTTTTCAACAAAACATAGAATCACTAGACAAATATCAAAAAAATAAAAGGAGAGACGACTATGGGAAGTGGCCGATTCTTGGTCCAAAGTAGCCATCAGGAGCCGACTCGGTGGCATTCAACCGGCCACCCATGTTGGCATCCTGGCCCTCGTACATCACGTTGTTGCCCCACCAGTCGATGTCCTTCTCATGGTACTGCACCGCAAAGAAGATGATGATCGACGAGAAAGCGACACCAGCATCCAATCCGGTGGAGAGGATGTAGTTGTACTTCTGCCACCACGCTTCATAGTTCCGCTTGATGTAGTACATGAATGCCCAAGATGCATACAACCCAGGAATGTAGTACGACAAGTTGTATGGTGCATAGTTGAGGAAACCGCCAATGATAATAGAGGGTTCAAAGTACTTTGTCCACTTCCTGGGTCCCCACTTCTTGAAGATCACGCAAGGGATTGCCAACAAGAAGCCGATCAAGAAGCACCACTGCAAGATGGGGTACAACCCGCCAAACACCTTCTTAGGGCCAATGACACCCCACAACACAGACGCACTGTAGAATGTTCTCGCATTTGGACAGGTGAATTTCTGCTTGTTGCGTGGGTCGCAATAGTCCTTGATGCCTGTGATCTGGAAGTTCAAGATGGCCAACTGGATGAACGACGCCACGAAGATAGAGAGAATCTGAGCGCGGAACAACGCTCTGGGGGGGAGCTTAGCGTAGTGGCCCTGCTTCAAGTCGTTGACAAAGTTCTGCGCCTGGCCATCAATGTTGTAGCCCAATGCCTTGATGAAAGAAAGCGCCAACCCGTTACCGGGGATGGCGTAGCCGACAATGAGCTCCACCAACACGTTCAACCCGAAGGAGAAGCCGGTTCTCGCATACACCGAGGTGAGGGGGATAAGGAAGGCAAAGTTGATCCCAAGCGCAAAGAAGATACCCCATACGGGAGTCTCGGCGGGGTACACCTTGACACAGAGAATGGCCAACACGATGGAGATGACCAACACGATCAAGTACACCCACTCGGGAACCTCGGGGTACGCTCTCATCATCACACTGTGGGGGTCGGTGAACCCCTCGTAGGTGGACTTCCTGAAGCTCTTCAAGGCACTGCCCAAGGACTTGAGCGACGCCCAAAGTTGCTTGTACTGCATCCCAATTTCATAAACGAAATGGAACGGATAAAGCGCAAAGAAAGCCCCGTACAACACCAAGTTTGCTGCGGTGTAGAAGGGAGGACCAACCTGTTGGTACTTTTCCTCGTCAAACAAACTGTTTGCGTTTACCACCGACTTGACATTGAATGGCTCGCCGGTGTTGGTGAAGAGCCCATTCGAGTTGATGGGGAGGTAGCCCGTCCACTTGTAGTTGGAGTACCAAACACCAAGAATGCAGAAAAACCCGAGGAACATACCGACCATCATGGAAGCGTTGTTGTAGAAGGGAATTGTCAATGGCAATGGAAACGAGATGACGTTCCAGTCAAAGGTAGTGATGGGGTTGAGACCCAAACCGCCAACAGAACCAGTGACCACAGCAAGCGTCATATTGTCGGGCTTGATCCAGGTCATCCAGTTGAAGGTGGACAACGCCTGGAACAAGTAGTCGGGCACCCAGAAGTACAAGAACGACGCCACAAAGGTGATGAAGAAAAAGTAGTAGCTCGAAATGGTCCACCCGTTGATCTTTTCCTTCTTCCCTGTCGTCATCAACGTCTTGTTCAAAGCAATGGCGGGTAAGATGGTAGGCCAGATAGCTTGCACGGGGTATACGGCAATCTTTCTCAAGATGCCGGCAAAACCAATACCCATAAAGTTGGTACTCAAGATGAGCAACACCTGGTACCCGAAGTCTGCCCACTCGTTGCCGTAGAACATCTTCTGCATGAGAATGTTCCAGGCCACGTAACTGGTACTACCACCAGTAACACTGCAGAAAAGAGTGGCGAGCATCTGTTCCTTGTACGTGTATGGGCCCGGGTTCAAGTCGAGGGTCCACTTCCAGATCTTGAACTTCCACTTAGGCAAAATCCACTCGCAGAGCAAGCCACTGGGGTAAAGGAACACCTGCACGGCGGGCATCCCCAAGGAGATGGCAGGCTGTCTTTCAGTAAAAAACTGGTTGATGACGGCGCCAATGACAGTCCAAATAATCCCAATCAAGTAGACCCGGAACGTCTCGACGTACTGCGTGGGGTCGTCATAGGGGAAGGTAACGGCACGCACTTCGGGGTAGGGTGCCCAGTACGCAATAAGCACGGCCTCGAGTCTGGTCTGCAAGTTCCAGTCGACAATCTCATAGTATGCTGGCGGCTCGCTCTCACTAGCATCGTCCGACACGGAGGCAGCCTTGACCGGCAAGCTGCCCTTCTCGTCTGCAAAGTCAGACTTGCCCTTATCGGCTTGCAAAAGCTCGTCGATAGCCGTATCCTTTTTCATGGTGATTCCGGTGCCCGCTTGCTCCACCAACTTGTTCCAGAGCTCCAAGTCATGGGTTGGCACGTTGATATCGTCTTTGTGCTTAACAACGGCATCCTGCAAGATCTTGACAGCCTCCTCTACAGGCAACTGCTCAATCTTCTCAAAGATAAAGCTGGCGGATGGTGGCAAGTCCTCAAGGGAGATGAGCGCGTCAAAATGCAATCTCTTCAACACAAACCACTTCTCGTCGGCGGTCAAGGAGGTGGCCACCTCGCCGATGGAGAGCGGGTTGGATAAAACGGCCTGGAGGTTGATGTCGTGGTCAGCAAGTTCGGTGTGGCTGCCGACGCTTCTCAAAGCGGCCAAAGGATCAGTAACCTTTTCGTCGCTCATTGTAGGTGGGAGGAAAGGAAAGCCTGTATTGGTGTAATCGGAGAAACCATGGAACAGAGAAGCGGAGAAGAGTGGAGAATGGGACGCTTTTATAATAGCTAGAGAATCGTCATGGAACGGCATCAAAAGATATTGCGAAATTGTTATCGGCGCCCAGACTGGCTAATTGCCTGAAGCCACATTAGGAAATGCTGCTCCTGTGGATGGGAGATGTATTTCTGGCAACCGGGAAACAAGAGCGAACGGCACAAACGTATCGCTGGCGCCAGCCTGCAACCAAGAAGGGCTTTGTGATCTGGAACGCATATCCTGTAGCCAACAAGAGGTGGAAGCGGAGCGTATAACCCGCGCTGGTCGTGAATTGGCGGCTGCACCATTGTGCGCTTGTTTCCTTCCATGTACACTTGTTTTCTTTCCTTTTTCCACTTTTTTGCAGGTTATATCATGTGCTTCGTTCTCGCCGTGGGTGTTGCGTTTTATGCAGACAGAAAGTCTAAACTGGAAATCACAATGTTCCGAGGCACCGCGCAATAAGTTGCGCCTGTCCCAAAACAATAGGGAGGACACCACCACCAACACCAGTGGCATTGGCCCTTCGCCTGAAACTGGCACCCTATTCTTTTGATGCAATTTTGGATAATTTGTTGAGTTTCCGCCACAGCAACACTCTTGGCGTTTTGGCACACACACTTCACCCACACCCGCGGCACCACAAAGGCGGAAGATGTGGCTCCACCACCTTTCAGAATTAAGAAAAAGCCCCGCCCTTGATTTTGAGGTCTTCCATCGACTACGTTGCTGGGCAAGATGAACCTCCCAGGCCAAGCGCTTTTCTGTAGCGAGATTGTAGTACGACGTTAGTAGCCCCGTGCTTCCTATCGCCAAGGGGCGATAGGATACGGACAAGCAAAAAAAGTGTGCTAGGACCAGCAAGGGGGGTTGGTGGCATCGTCCCCCTTCTGAGAGGAGTGGAAGGATAAAAGCTTCTCCATGGAGCCGCACATATTTTTTGGTCTTTTTCCCGCCCACATTTTTTGTCTTTTTTTCTCTGGACGTGGAAGATAAGGCTGGAATGACGAATTGGGTGGAAGAGCCATATATCAACAAGCAAGTGGCACAAGTTTTAGTTTGAGAAAATAACACCCTTTTCTAGATGTGGATGCTGATATGCAAACATGGGACGCACGACTCTGACCACACGGCACGAAAATACTAAATTATCTATTCGTTCACAGCTACGTCTGTACTTTTCTTGAAACATGTCCTCTCCACTCCACCCCTTCCGTCCTCTCCGCTCCACCCCTTCCGTCCTCTCCGCTCCGCTACCCTATCCCCTCTTGCGCCTTTCTCCCCTCGCTCACCACCCATCGCCCCACCCGTCCTCGGTGTCATCGCCAGCCTCTTCGCTTTTGATGTTTAAATGTATGGTGGGTTTAGGTTTGGCTTTGGCGCCCAATTTCAATGACGTCGTCTTGAGGGGCTTCTTCCGCGGCACCCGGGCACTGCTGGCTATCTCTGTCGACTTGCCCAAACTAACCATTCTAGTCTCTTCAATGATTGTTTTCTCGGGGTTTCCGGGGTTGTGGGTGGCAGTAGATAAGTCGTCACCAAAGTCGCCCCAGCCGCCGTCCACTTCGACGTCATCCTCCACAGCCTGGATGGGCAACGATTCCTGCGTGGGGGTGGCCACGCGGGTGATGTCCGGCGTAGACTGGTTAAAGTCGCGGTTCATAGTGCCACCTGTGAGCTTGCTCACCACCGAACTTCCCCAGCTGAAGTACGATTCGTCTTTGGAAACAGACTCTGCCATCACTGCGCCGTTATTGCCGTTGCTGCCCACTGAAGCAGAGAGGGTCGCCGGCGTGGGAGCGTATTTCTTGAAAAATTCCTTCTCTTCCTCGTCCTCGTCGCCATCGGCGTCGGCCGGCAACGACTCAGCATGCGCTTCCACAGCGTCGAGGTACAATGCAAACACGCGTTTGGCCTCCCTTCTCACCTTGCTCGACTTTTTATCCATCAATGCAATCGCCAAGTGGCCAAGCACCTTGGAGCATATTTCTTCAAGTGAAAACTCCTCGCGCAACGTCTCGAACCCGTGCAACGCCGTCATCTTGCACGGCACAAATGTGTCGCGCAACGACTTGGCCAATGCCGTGATCAACACACTGTTGCGCGACGTCTTGTAGATCTTGGACGAGATCTTGATGATCAAAATCAACGTGTTCACCCGGATCGACGGCTTGGGGTCCATCTGCGACTTGGCCAACACCCGGAGAAGCTCCTGGTTCACCTGTTTCACTGAGATCTTGTCAATCACAATGGTGATAGACTTGAGAGTTGTCTCGCGGATCATAAAGTTGGTGTCCTGGAACCCCGTGATCAAGTTGGCAAAGATTTTGCTCTGCATCTCCGAGTCAGTGAAAAGCTGCTCGTATTCGGGAAGCTGGGTGAGGAGAATCAACCGGATCGACCGGTCAGCGAGGCCGAAACTGGAGATGATGATGGGCTTGATGTACCGGCTGAACTCGTCACTGGGAAGCTTGATCCCGAACCGGATGACCATGTTGAGCATCTTGGAAAGCGTCTCCTGGCGGTCCGCGTCAGAAACTCCAGGACCAGCTGTACCTCCTGGCCCCGAAGCTGTCGCTGCCACCGCCGCTGTGGGGGCCATAGGCTTGGAAAAGAGCTGATACTGGTGGATCAACTCTGGGAGAAGCTTGTAACTCAAGAGCCCCGCGGGGAGAGAGTCACTCGCCTCTAAGTACTCTGGCAACTCGACCTTGAAAAATGCCACCTTCTCGTCGTTCGGCATGAACTTCAACTCGTTGAGCTGGGCACTGAACCGAATCACCGGGTTGGCGGCATGCCAGGAATCCAATGCCTTCAAGTACTGGCTAGTGGAGCTGCGCAAGTTGGGCTTGGCCGACGTTAACCGTTTGACCGCTGCACTCATCTTGGCAGGAAGAGCACTACCGGCCTCGCCGAACACAGCACCAACAAATGTACCCAATCTGTATGCGTCAAACTTCTTAGGGTCCCTTCTTATCGCGTCGGCGTCATCAGGGGGACTATCGTCGCTCCACGCGCTCGGCATGTTTGCACTCAACCGGTAGAGGGGCTGGTCTGGGTCCGATGCCAAGTTGGTCACCAACTCAAACCCCATCAACTTCCACTCGCCGCGCGGATTCACAAACACGGCCGCCGTCGAGCGGAGCCCCAACCCGGCATGCACCGAGTTGCAGCTGTCGTTGATAAACTCCAAACTCTTGGCCACGTCGTACACCCCGGCCACAAGCGCATGCTCGCTGAGTTCGTTCGCTGCGAGATACGTGGTCAACGGCTGCACGGGCTCGGTGATGATGTAGAGGGCCGAGTCGTTCTCGATAAAATCGAGGGCACCAATGACGCCGGGAAACTTGATGGTCTTGAGCTTGCGGAAGGCATTGCGTGCAAGCAACTCTCGCGGCTGGTTCGCGGGGTTGCGCAAGTCAAACTCAAAGATGGTGACGGGCGAGTTGTTGTCTTTGGGGTTGACTCCCGTGTACACCGTCCAGACCGAGGCACGGTCGAGCGCAGACTGCGGCTGGAGCGGGTCGCAGATCTTGTCCTTGATCGTGTACGGAATCGACGACCCCGTCAACGAGCTGAGCGTCTTTGCGAAAAAGTTCATGCGTGGGGCAAGGGGCTGGTGCTTCGGTCGGGATCGTGGCTTGCTGTCCTCTGATTTCAGTATTTTTCCGCTTCCGAGTGGTTTTGGTTTGTTTGCTGGGCGCGTTCTGGCAGTGATCCTGCATGGCGGATGCACGTGACTGAAATAGCCAAGACAGTGATGAAGCTCACCAAGAAGCCAAGACCGCACTGAATGGTGGCAGTACCAGCACATACCAGGTTGCACTGGGAAGAGCGTCACCTCCTGGTGATGCTACGCTTCTTAGGATTTGCCCAACGGGATGGGCGCCTTTTCAAGGTTGTATGGTGTTTCCCAATGGCTGTCTCCCCATGGGCACTTCCCTGTGGGTACCGTCCTCGTGGTGGTGCCCACAGCATTGTCTTTCGCGGCACCCACATGAAGCAGGTCGATTAAAGCAGGCCGGTTGGAGGTGCAAGCTAATAAAAGCAAAAGTGGGGAGGGACCGGGGCCGTTTGTGTGTGGTGTGGGCAACGAAAAAACAATAGCAGGTAATTAATGGAATCACCCAACGCATAAAATATACAAAGCAAAAGGCCCACACGGAGAGCAGAGGCGACGAGGCAGCTGCAGGCGCAATTGAACAGCGGACGACACAGGTGCGCATGGTACACATGGTACTACACGGTACCACATTGGGCGGTTGTCTATATAAACCAGCAGCGTTGCCCTGCCCCCTTCCGCTCTTTCCACATCAGCTAACTCTGTTGCTATTTTTCTTCTCTTTTCCTCCCCCCTCCGTGTGTGTGTTGCATTTTAGGCTGTTTTGTCTCCCCACCACCCCTCCCTTCATTCCCACACCTCCCGGATCACACCAGTTTAATTTGTTTGGTCATTTTTCCCGCCCAAGTTTCTCCACCAAATTTCCCCCTTCCCCCTTTTCACCCTTTGCCATCCTTCTTCTCTTCTTCTTCACCACCACACCCACACCCACACCCAATTGCACCCTATGGCCGACTACTCCGTTCAATCCATTGAGACCAAGCCCTTCCAGGACCAGAAGCCCGGCACGTCGGGCTTGAGAAAGCGGGTCACCGTCTTCCAGCAGCCCCACTACACTGAGAACTTTATCCAGGCCATCTTGGACGCCATCCCCGAGGGCGCCCCCGGCGCCACCTTGGTCGTGGGCGGTGACGGGAGATACTACAATGATGTGGTGATCCAGTTGATTGTGCGCATCGCTGCTGCCAATGGTGTCAAGAAGTTGATCTTGGGCCAGGGCGGGATCTTGTCGACGCCCGCCACATCGCACGTCATCCGCGTCCGCGGCGCCACGGGCGGCATCATCTTGACCGCGAGCCACAACCCCGGCGGGCCCAAGAACGACTTGGGTATCAAGTACAACTTGGGCAATGGCGGCCCCGCGCCCGAGTCGGTCACCAATAAGATTTACGACATTTCGAAGCAGTTGACCCACTACAAGCTTGTGGCGTTGCCCGAGGTGAACTTGGCCAAGATTGGACTGGTCACCGTGGGGCCCATTGAGGTGGAGATTATTGACTCCACCAAGGATTATGTCGAGATGTTGAAGGATATTTTCGACTTCCCCTTGATCAAGTCGTTCTTGGCCACCGCCACCAAGGAGCAGAACTTCAAGGTGTTATTTGACGCCTTGAACGGGGTCACGGGCCCCTATGGCCACCAGGTGTTCGTCACCGAGTTGGGCTTGCCCGAGTCCTCGGTGCAGAACTGCAAGCCCTTGCCCGACTTTGGCGGCTTGCACCCCGACCCCAACTTGACGTATGCGTCCACTTTGGTGTCGCGCGTTGACAAGGAGAACATTGCCTTTGGCGCGGCCTCCGATGGTGACGGCGACCGGAACATGATTTATGGCGCCGGCACGTTTGTATCCCCCGGCGACTCTGTGGCCATCATCTCCGAATACGCTGACGCCATCCCCTACTTCAAGAAGCAGGGCGTCTACGGCTTGGCCCGGTCCATGCCCACCTCCGGTGCCATTGACTTGGTGGCCAAGGACAAGGGCTTGAATGTGTACGAAGTGCCCACGGGATGGAAGTTTTTCTGCTCGCTCTTTGACGCCAAGAAGTTGAGTATCTGCGGTGAGGAGTCCTTCGGCACCGGTTCCAACCATATCCGGGAGAAGGACGGGCTCTGGGCCATTGTTGCATGGTTGAATGTGTTGGCCGACTATAACAAGAAGAACCCCCACGCCAAGACCTCGATTGAGGTGGTGCAGAACTCGTTCTGGGACAAGTACGGCCGCACTTTTTTCACGCGGTACGACTACGAGAATGTCTCATCTGAGGGCGCCAACGAGTTGGTGGCGTTGTTGCAGTCGATTGTCGACACCAAGAAACAGGGTGATGAGTTGGCGCCGGGATACGTGATTCACGAGGCGGCCAACTTTTCCTACACGGACTTGGACGGCAGTGTTTCCGCCAAGCAAGGCTTGTTTATCAAGTTTACCAGTGGGTTGCGGTTCATTGTGCGGTTGAGCGGCACCGGCTCGTCGGGGGCCACGGTGAGATTGTACTTGGAGAAGCACAGCAGTGATCCCGCCACGTACCAGTCGAAGGTGGACGACTACTTACGCAACGAGATTGCGTTTGTGTTGGACTTGTTGAAGTTCAAGCACTTTTTGGGCAAGGACGAGCCGGATGTGAGAACGTAGGGGAAACACCGGCAGAACACCCTGTACCCATGCCGCCTACCAGTCGGCCATTGTTTGTTCTTTAGTAACTTAGAAAATCAGGACTTGAAAAACAAAGTGAACTTTATACATCACACACATAAATAAGGTTAATTAGTCTATTCAGAGGGAGGGATAGGGAGAGGGAAGCGGAATGTCCTTATCTTTATCCCAACTTGGCTCGCTTGGCACTATCGTCAAACACAGCGTCATTCTCCCTTTTTATGGGTGGTAATACAAACGATTCATTATGACGTTGCTGTTGTTGTGGTGGCGGTGGGGCAGGTTGTTGTTGGAACGCCACGGGGTTTTGTGTGGGCAACGAGACCGATCCGGAAGCGTCGGGCTGTGTAGGCCTCAAAGCAGGCGTAGTGCTAGTGGACACAGGCACGGTCCCTGCGGGACTCGCGCTCTGAGCATAGTGCTGCTGTGGTGGTTGTGGCTGTGGCTGTGGCTGTGGTGGCGTCTGTTGGTGCGATGCAAACGTACTGCCACCCTGTAAGTTCATCACTTCATCGAGTCTCTTCTTCATTGAGTTCTCCCTTAACCGTGCCGCCTGCTCCATTGCCTCCAACTCCATGATCCTGGTACGGTACAAGTCATTCACGAGCTCTAATTCCGAGATTCTGGTCTTGAGGAGCGTAACTTCATGCACAGAACTGGAGTTGTAGTTGTTCCCGCCATTGCTGCCATTGTTGCTGTTGCTGTTGCTGTTGCTGTTGCTGTTGCTGTTGCTGTTGTTGCCGATGTTGTTTCCACCACTACTATTCTTGTCATTGGGCTTGTATCCCTCCGGCTGCTGCGATGGCTGCGATGGCTGTTGCTGTATTTGTTGTTGACCCGGGTTGGCTTGCGAAAACGACCCGAGGCTGTTCAACGAGGGCAACGGCGTGTGTTCCCCCGAAACCATCCTGTGCAAGGGCGGCAAGGTCTGCAAGGGTGTGCTGGCACGCGAACTATGTGGCCCAAACGCGGGCGAGGAAACCTTGCTCCCCAAGGCGGGCAACTTTGGAGGTGCCTGTGGCTGCTGAATAGAAGTGTTCTCATTCAACGCGCTGGAAAAAATGGAAGATCCCCTTGTTCCTTGCTGCAGTCGCAGCTGCGACTGTGACTGTGTTCTTTCCTTATTCATCAAGGAGACACCTGTAGCTATGCTCCCTGTTGATCTTACGCGGAATGTGGCGCTGGGACCCAACTCATTCGACATATTCTCCAACGTCCCCGCGGCCTGCTGCATGGGCCGATCGGGCTCGTTGCGCACCGACAAAGAGGGGCCGCTGGAACCTGCTGCACCTCCGGTGGATAGCAACAAGGGCGAGGTGATGCGCTGCAATGCGGGTGCAAACTGCGTCGGCGTGGACGAGGGGTAGTGCAAGGGAACCTGGTGGCTCTGCAAGTGGTGCAAGTGGTTGGGCAAGTGGTGGTGGTAATGGTGCTGCTGCGAACCTGACTGTGGTGGTGGCTGTTGCTGTTGCTGTTGCTGTTGCTGTTGCTGCTGCGCTGGCTGGCTAAACGTGTTCTTGAAAGTGGCGGGTGGGTTTCCCGTAGCGGGCAACAACGGCGTCAAGCTGGTATCGCTCGTGCTCTTGGCCTTCTTCACCTTGGGCGACTTTTTTCCGCTCTTGCCGTCCCTCGACTTGAGCTCCGGGGTGTTGGGATTAGACGCCGACTTGGAACCAGAACCACTGCCGTTCCCGCCCTGTTTGATGCGGTTGCGCGACTTGATAGTGTCGGTTTTCAAGCTGATGGGCCGGGGCCGACCGTGCAACTTGAGAAACAAGCCGCAGGCGTTGCACAACACCTGGCCCGTCTCGTCTCTTCTCCACAACGGCGTGGTCTGTGTCTGGCAGTTCTTGCACACGGGGCTGGAGATGTTGGACTTGGTCGTGGTGGTGCCGTTGTTCACTTGGGTGGTGGTCTTGGCGTTGGGGTGGCTGGGGCCTGGTGGTGTGGCTGCCTTGGCCTTGGAGGGAGGAGTGGGCAAGTGTGGGATAATAGCAGTGGTGGTATTGCTGCTGCCGTTAGCTCTGCTGGTAGCTTGGTACTCGGGCGACTCCTGCTTGAACTTAGCGTCATGCTTGGGTTTCATCACGGGTGTGGCCGACAAGGGTGCCACGACGGTCAGCGGCGGGGCTGTTTGCGGTGCTGTTTGGAGGGGCGCCGGCTGGAGATGCTGCTGGATGTCGATGTTAGCCATGGTGCGGTGGTGACGGTTGCAGTGGTGGTGTTGGCGGTGGGGTGATAACAAAGTGAAAAAAAAGGTGGTGGTTAGCTGTTTGACTTTCTTTTTCAGACTCCCTCTCTCTCAATGTTGAGGTGATTGGCCGAAGAGAGAAAATGAAAAAAGTTTTTTTCTTCGTTTCCTCGTTTCTCTTTTCTGGCGGTGAGTCCTGAGGTAGAGAGAGAGACAAGAAAATCAGATAAGAGATAGAGAGAGACAGCCAACTGCTTATCAAGGAGGGAGGAGATGTGTTGGCGATGTAGTGGCTGCTGGCAGCGATAAGCTTTCCGTGGGGGGGGGGGTGGCAGTTGGCTGTTGTTGGTGGTTGTTATAACTGCGGTGAGAAGATAAGATAGCGGTGTGGGTGGTGGTGTTGGTTGCCGGCGTTGTCTCGCAGGTCTCCGGGTGCTCTTCTGCTTCTGCTTCTGCTTCTGCTTCTGCTTCTGCTTCTGCTGGAAATCGAAAGGGGAACGATGGGCGTTTCTCTTTATCAAACTGGAAGGCAAAGAAAAAATTTTCCCGGCACGTTGAAGAAAAGAGCGACGATTGGAGGGAGAGAGGCACAAAGCAAAAGACAACATCCGACTAAGAGAGACAACCTTAAAAAGAGGAACCACAAACAACAAAAGAGAAAAAAATTTATCTCCTCCTGCATGGTGCCGTGGGTCGTGTGTGGCACGAAAGGCAAAAAAAGTCACGGAATTCGCCTCTACAGTGTGCTTGGAAAATCGCCAGGGAGGAGCAGTCCCGTCTGCCTGTTATCTCTCTCTCTTCGTTGAGGGGGCAAACCTGGGGAGATAAAGGGACAGGCGCCGATAAGAGAGCCTCACTCGGCTGTTGGAGTTGGTAGCAGAATCTAGCATCTGCAGAAGGTGTGCTTCCGTCTTGCGACTTCTGTTTGTTCTCCCGCTGGCGAGACGATCTGTCCTTGTGGCTTTCTCTTCTCCCCAACTCTCCCTTTCCCCCTTCCCCTTTGCCTCTGCCCACCCCTTCCCTTCCTTGTGTCTCTCTTCCCGCCAAAAGCGCCGTTCAGGTTTTGCTGGGAACGGCAAACAAACTTTTTTCGCGCACCAGTACAAGAAAAAGTGCAGGCTGCCCAATCAGGCAACTATTTCCTTGTCCTGTCTCTCCGTGTCCTGTCTCTCGCTCTTTTTGCGCGTCTAGACTCGCCTGGGAGAATCCGCGTGACGTTTGTAAAGCAGCCAGGGGAAGTGCCACCTTGATGAGCATAGTTGTTGTTGCAGCCGACCATCTCTGGGGTCCCTTGTGGTGGTTAGAGGTGGGGAGCGTATCTCCAGGGATACGATGAAGGGAATGTCGTTGGCATTGGTGAAGGTTGAGTTTTTCTCCTTTTTCAGCCAAAGAATGGAGAAAACTGGAAGAACATTAGGATTGCACCCCCAAAACACCTGCTGTAGTTATAGAGCACATCAACCAGCCCCCACCACCAGTGCTTCCTTGGTGTGTTCAAGAGAAGTGGCTCTTCTCCATGTCATGTGATTTTCCCGTGGCGACGGATCTAGAACCAGGGGACAGGACTTATTCCCGCATATGCGTGTCCAGCACAAACAGAAGACGCCAACACAAACAGAATGCTAAACGAACTTTGCCAGAAAGAGAGCGAGAAGGAGAAAACCAGAACGGAAAAAATTCGGTACAACTCTCACAACAGTCTCCTTCTTGCCCACCCGTCCCCTACTTACCCCAAGAGAGGATTGCCCAAAGAACACTACAGGTATGTACAACCTTCTCCATATGTCACATTGTGAATGTCGGGAAAGCCCATAAGCTGTATGTGCAGCTCCACAAGAGAAGTCCACGAGAGAAGCGCCAATTATCTCTCCTTCCGAGATTGCTGGTGACTCCCCACGATCTCCACACGTTGTTGATCCCGCATGCAGCAGCCACGACCACGGAACACCGCCACACCGCCATCTTCATAGAAGCAGTCGCCCTTGTCTGAACTCCGCACCCTGTCTTCACCCCACCACACCTCCCTCCCTGCTCCAAGAGACGTGCCTGTCTTTTTCTGTTATCTGTTTTATTAGGCGCGTTTCAGCATTCCCCATTTCTCCCGTTTGCCAAGCTCCCCTCCCCTCTAGCCCCCTTTTTTTCCTCCTCCCTCCAGGACCATTTCCATATCCCACAAGCAGCCGTTGTGAACCTTCTACCTGTGTGTCTTCTTATCAGACCATGTTTGCATCACACCAACACACACGCATGGCTGATTTTGTATCGCGCCGAGCCCACTAATCAACACTCCTCGCCCCTCCTCCTATTGTGTTGTATCCAAGTTGCTCAAAATCAAAGGCAAATGCAGGCACACCAAAAAGGCAATACTCCTGTTTTTGTTGTCTTTTTTTTCTCGCTCGTCCCCCTTTGGCCCTTTAGCTCCTTTTTGCTGTCTCTGTTGCTTCCTGTGTCGTGAAATTTATTCTGCGCCTCCTTTTTTCAGCTGTAGTTTTGACAGCACACGACAGAGAGAGAAGGGAGAGAGAAGGGAGAGAGAAGGGAGAGAGAAGGGAGTGATGAAGGGTGTGATGAATGGTGTGTGCTTGGGAGGACATTGGATCGGCTATGCGAAAACTTACAAAGGATCCTCATGAAACCCGATTGCGCACACAATTTCATGTGGTAAGAAGGAACGGAAGAGCGTGGTTGGGTTGGGGCTGAAACTGACGCCGTGGAATTCTTTCTTGGCCTCGTCTGACTTGACAACATAACAGACACACGGGCCCAGCTTAGCAGAAGCTGCCCAGGGCGAGAGAGCATGGGGCGGAGGGCTAGAGGCTCCCAGCCCACTGGACTTTAGAACAAGCTCTTTTTTCTATTGTGTGGCTGTGTGGAGGAAACAACACAGAGAGGAAATCAAAGACGAGAGAGACAACCAGACCATTTTCTCCTGAGAGAAAAATTTTTTTGTTGTTGTTTCGACTTTGATTTTACGTTTTATTTTTAGACCACAATCGACAACCTCAACTCACGAAGAAGGTCCCCCAGTTGATACTAACAACAGTCACCAGAACAGTCACACCCACCGCCTGCACTCACGGCCTCCTTACTACCCTCCTGTCACCAGCATCGCATTTCCTGCTCTGACAAACTATAGCACACCGCCACTCTTAATCAACCATACACACTCCCCCCTTCCCGGCCACACGCATAACACACAATGGTCAACGGTCCAGCAGAGCTCCGCAGAAAATTAGTCATTGTCGGTGATGGTGCTTGTGGTAAGACTTGTCTCTTGATTGTCTTTTCCAAGGGCACGTTCCCCGAAGTTTATGTCCCCACCGTTTTTGAAAACTACGTGGCTGACGTCGAGGTGGATGGCAGAAAGGTTGAGTTGGCGCTCTGGGATACCGCGGGCCAGGAAGATTACGATCGCTTGCGGCCCTTGTCGTACCCCGACTCCAACGTGATTTTGATTTGCTTCTCGGTGGACTCGCCCGACTCATTGGACAATGTCTTGGAAAAGTGGATTTCCGAGGTGTTGCACTTTTGCCAAGGCGTGCCCATCATCTTGGTGGGGTGCAAGTCCGACTTGAGAAACGACCCACACACCATTGAGGCGTTGAGACAGCAGCAGCAGCAGCCCGTCTCGTCGGCCGAGGGCCAGCAGGTGGCGCAGAGAATTGGTGCTGCCGACTACTTGGAGTGCTCGGCCAAGACGGGCCAGGGCGTCAGAGAGGTTTTCGAAGCCGCCACCAGAGCCTCGTTGAGAGTCAAGGAAAAGAAGGAAAAGAAGAAGAAGTGTGTTGTTTTATAATCAGCTTAGAAAGTGACTGGAACGGGTGTGATGGAAAGGTGAGGGGCTCTTGGCTACTGTTGTTTTTTGCCCTCTGTTTCCCAGTTTTCCTTCACCCTCTTCCTGTTTCTCTCTTACTTTTGATAGCACTTTAGTTCGTTGGCTGGCAGTGCTTTTGTACTGCTGCTGCCAGCTACCCTCTTCCCATCTCCTTTTATATATCTCTGTTTATTGCTTCTGTTCTGATGGTCGCTCAATTGGGTGGTGGACTCGCCTTGAGCTTGGTAGTGTGTAGTCCCCCTTTTCGATGTTTGTTCCCGCTCCCATGGCGTCCACGGTGTACCACAACGACGAAAAAAAAGAATCTGTCGAAAAGGGGAATCACCACCGAAACAACAACTGCCGCCAGAACAACCACCACAGTCTATTTACATGGGCTCACTCAGATCATTCATCCGGGCTGTTCGCAAAGCCAAGACCATTGCGGACGAGCGCAAGGTCGTGCAAAAGGAGTCTGCCGCGATCAGGACTTCTTTTCGCGACGCCGCGCTCGACCAGACCACGCGCCGCATCAACATCTCCAAGCTCGTGTACCTCTACATCATGGGCGAAAAGACGCACTTTGGCCAGGTCGAGTGCTTGAAGTTGCTCGCTTCGCCCCGGTTTGCCGACAAGCGCTTGGGTTACCTCGCGTGCATGCTCTTGCTCGACGAAAACCAGGAGGTGTTGACGTTGTTGACCAACTCGTTGGACAACGACATGCAGCACCCCAATGCCTTTGTTGTCGGCATGGCGCTCTGCTGTCTCGGCAACATTGCCTCGCCGGAATTGGCGCGCGACTTGTACACCAACGTCGAGCAGATTATCGGCGCCAATAACCTGTACTTGAAGAAAAAGGCATGCCTTGTGGCGGCAAAGTTGGTGGAGAAGGAGCCCGAGTTAGGCGAGTTCTTTGTGGCGCGTGCGGCGGAGTTGGTGGACAGCAAGCAGCCTGCCGTGTTGTTGGGAGCGTTGCGGTTGGTGGATGCGCTCTACCTCTCCTCGGACGAGCACCACTCTGACTTGGTGCAGTTGGTGCCTACCGTCGTGGCTCACTTGAAACGCGTCACCACCACGGGGTACCAACCCGATTACGACGTCCTGGGCACGCCCGACCCCTTCTTACAAGTGGCGTTGTTGTCGACATTGCGTGTGTTGGCCAGCGACGACCACTGCCCGCAACAGTTTTTGGAGCAGATCAACGATATCTTGACGCAGGTGGCGTCGAACTTGGACAGTGGCAAGAACGCGGCGCACGCCGTGCTCTACGAGTGTGTCAAAACCATCTTTGCCATCCAGTCGGACCAGTCGCTCAAGATCCTTGGCGTCAATATCTTGGGCAAGTTTTTGGCGGCCAAGGATAACAATACCCGGTACGTGGCGTTGGACACGTTGTTGACGGTGGTCAACGTTGAGCCGTTGGCGGTGCAGAGACACCGGCAGACCATTGTTAGTTGTTTGATTGATGGTGATGTATCCATTAGGCGTCGCGCGTTGGAGTTGTCGTTTGGCATCATCAACGAGCAAAATATTCGCGTGTTGGCGCGCGAGATCTTGGTATTTTTGGAAACGTACAATGACGTGGAGTTGAAGTCATATGTGACCTCGCAGTTGACCATTGCTGCCAGCAAGTACTCGCCCAATGACAAGTGGCACTTTGACACCTTGGTGCGCATGTTGAAGGTGGCGGGCAGCTCGTTGACTCCCGACATTGTGTCCAACATCCTTGCGTTGATCTTGCAGTGCAGCGACCAGGAGTTGAAGCGGCACATTGTCAGCAAGTTGTTGGCGGCGTGCTTGGAGGACCCGAGCCAGTTTGACTTGGCATTGATCACGGCGTGGGCTCTCGGCGAGTACGGCGACCTCGTGGTGGGCACGGCAGTAGAGGTGCACGGCAAGAGCACCAGTGTGAGTGAGCAGAGCGTGAGCGGACTCTTTGACAGCTTGATGGACGATTCGACGTTTGCCGCTCCGGAAACCATTCAGTTGGTGGCGTACATCTTGACGGCGATCATTAAGTTATCGGTGCGGTTCAAGGACCCCCAAGTGATTGAGCACTTGCGCCGCATCATCAGCTCCAAGACACATGATGCCAACTTGGAGATCCAGGTCAGAGCCGTGGAGTACCAAGAGATCTTTGGCCAGGATGCGGCGTTGAAGCGCGGATTGTTGGCGAGAATGCCGCCGCCGCCCGTGAAGCACCGCGAGGCGTTGCACTTGCACAAGTCGTCATCAGGGGCGCTGCAGAGAGGGGGCGTGAGCGGGGGCAAGGACCGCGCCAACGGTGCCAATAGCATCAACGTGGCGGGAGCGATCAGTGCCGGCGACGATTTGTTGCTCGACTTGATGGACGATGGCGAGGGCACATTGCCACTGCTGGGTGCCGCGCAGCCGCAGAACGATCTACTCACGGATATATTTGGGGGCGGCGCGGGTAACACGAGCGGCAGCCACACAAACAAAAATGCTGCCATCTTGGACTTGTTTAACACAACGTCACCTGCACAGCTTCCTGTTCTTCTGGGCGAGGGGGCCACCCCCGCACACGAGATCGTTGCATTCAACGGCGCCAGCGTCAAGGTGGGCTTTGTGCCCAGAACATTCACCCAGCAGGGCCAAGCATCTACAGAGGCGGTGATTTCCCTTACGGGTAGCACACCCATTGAGAATGTGCAGTTGTTGATTGCTGTGCCCAAAACGCAAAAGTTGACCATCTCGTCTACGTCTGGTGGCGATGCGCTCACACCCGGTGGCACGTCCATACGGCAGGTGTTGAAGATTGTGGGCAAGGCCGGGGCCAAGATCAAGTTGAGAGTGAAGGTGCGGTATACGCAGGGAGGGGTGCCGGTAGAGGAACAGTTTGACTTTGCCGGCTTTGAAAAGACCTTATAGTGTAGAAAGTAGAGACATCCACGGATAAGCACTGCGTTCTTTTTTTCTCCTCGCTTTTGTGTCTGTTTCTTGTACGGAGCTCTTGACCCAGGTTATATCTGCTGGTCTATTTGACGCGGGTGTGCTGGATACTTGCAGCAACAGCAACTGAAATGGGGGGAGGGGGCTAGGGTTAACGTGCACGTATAAATAGGAGCGCGTCGGTTCCTAGCTAAGTCCTCTTCCTGATCTTCTTCCATACAGCACGTTGACCATGCTTAGACTCGCCGTCACATCCACCCGACTCTTCCCACGCATTGCCGTGCGTTCTTGCGCGGCGCAACTTGTCGAGCCCAAGCGCTTTGCCACTGTCAACTCAGGTCAGGCTGGCCAGCCTTTATGGCCCTCGAGTCGGGTGTTTTTCCGCACGGCTACCCAAGAGGCGAGCAAACTTTCAGGCTGGCTTATTGCCTTAAGCGTCATCCTT
Organism: Zhuliangozyma boniae; assembly: GCA_002094185.1. NCBI lineage: Eukaryota > Fungi > Ascomycota > Pichiomycetes > Serinales > Debaryomycetaceae > Zhuliangozyma > Zhuliangozyma boniae. Next base: position 99,999 of record MXQC01000020.1, read on the forward strand.
GTCGTCTGGCCCTTAGGCGTGGTTGAGGGTACAGAGTACTTTGACCACGTGCCGAGGGATACCATGGCGCAGGTTGATATTGAGCGCGTGGGGTTTAATGACTACAAGACGACGGTGTTGGATCCTATTCCTAATGCTCATGTGGACAAGAACGACGATGATGAGTAGAAAGCAGTGTAGTGATTAGATGGGAATAGAAATACGCGTCAGTTGCAAACGAGCGGGTGCCAATGGATACGAGGATAGAGATATGCTCTCGTCCCTGCGGGTCATAAAGGAAGGCGGGGAGGGGGGCCTGGCCATTCTCCCACTCTGGCATGACGCACACGTTCTGGGCACGTGATTTCCCCTCTCCGCACAAATGACCCACGGTGATGACAATAAGGTTGCGAAAAAGCAATTTTATTATTTTTTCATTCCCCATCTCCACTGCGCTTGTGAGCATCCAAGGAGGGAGGGAGGGGGAAGAAAGAGCCAAAGCCCGGATAAAACTAAAAGTCCATTCACATAGTCATCCCCGCCCCTATTCCCCCCTCCATATAAAGTGGCTGGTGCGCCCTCCTCTTCTTTCTCTGTCCACGTTTTTCCTCTTCTCCTCTTCCCTTTACTACATTACCACCACCCCTCTCCATCATGTTCAAACTCAGACCAGTCCAGGTCTTATCGCGCCAGTTCTCGAGCTCCGCACGCCGATCGATTGCCAGCGACTTGAACAACGGCATCGTGAACCAGCATCTCTGGCCCCTGGCCAACTTGCTTGTCAAGAACTATGCACGCGAGCTCGTCAAGTCGTTGCAGTGGGCTGCCACATTGAGCGTGATTATGATCTTTTGGCCCAGCGCTGTGCACATCACCTCGGACTTTTTCCGCAACGTGCCCAGTGACAAGGGCGCCCAGGTCAAGTTTGAAAACGGCATGGCCCGGGTTACCATCCCGCAGACCTACGTCCACCTTGATGGAAAAGCCGCCAGCGACGAGGAATGAAGAGTGCCGCGCATGAGCAGGGTGTGCTAACGAATCAACGACTGTCACTGCTGTTACTATCTTGATTGTTATGTAGTCAAAACACCTACCCCTCCTTATAACTATTTTTATCAGAGTGAATATATACCGTACAATGTCTTTATTCTGTTGAAGCGGGCCACATTCTTGACCTCGCGCGACTGCAAGGCATGCAACGTCTCCAACTCTGAAGCAAGAAGAAGTTCCTCCTCTTGGCCCTTAACGTCCTCGCGCTCGCACTTTTCAAGCAAGATCTTGTGCTCCAGCTTGAAGTCCTCAATATTGTTCAAAACCTCAGCCATGCCAAATACCAACGAGTTGACGAGGTATGTGTAGCTAGTGGGGCCCTTGTACCGAAAAAGGTAAAACGTCTTGGACGCGGCACGGTCAGCGCTGCGCGGCACCTCTTGGATCTCGAGGAGGTTGGCATTTACCAATCGGTACACTTCGTTACGCACCTGCTTCTCCTTAAGCAACACGGCATTGGCAATGGACTTTTCGTCACTGAGCTTGTGGTGCTTGATGCACCGCAACACGCGCAAGGTGTGCTGACCAAAAGTGGTCTTTACCAATGCCTCGAGGTTGTGCTGCTTCAAGTGTGGGGTCAAGGATGCATATGGGATGGTGTACACGCCTGGCGAGGGCTCGTTGAGGAACTGTATCCCCGTGCCCGAGATTAACAACTTGAGGTGTTCTCGCACAGTGTCAAGGGAATGTTCATGTGGAGTGGTGGTGTCGGCAGCGGAGGTGCTGCTGTTGCCATTGCCATTGCCGTTGTTGTTGCTATGACTGCCATTTGCGACGACCCGTTCACTGCCATTTTCAAGCTTGGCTCTCTTCACCCCCAAATCGCCATTCTCCTCCTTCACCTCAGCCTCATCCAACGGTCTCTTTCGCTCAGGAATCACGAAATTCTGCGTCAAGATCGAGTTGCCCAAGTCCACGTCCTTGGAAAGCACGCGCGCCACCTCGCGCGCCTGAAACTGGATCTTCTTATCCATAGCCAACCCATTCTCAATCGCCAATACGTGCTGCTTTACGTCGTCCGGATCTGATATAAGCCCGCTGATTTCCAAGAGTGGGTACCGCAAGTCGGGGCTATTGGCTTCGACCAACTTTAACCCGGCCTCATATACCTTAGCGGTGAGCGGGCCGATGCGCGAGCGCGCAAGCTGCACCAACGAGTCCGTGCGCGCGTGCTTCTGGAACCGCTGCAAGTTGAACGCAAGCACAAGGTCAGGCCGCAACATCTTGACCCCGCTCTCGGTGATGTACAAGTTTTCGGAAGTGTATCCCGACAGCAACAACTCCGTCAACTGTCTCCTTGCACGGTCCTGTGCCTCGGCTACGCGCTTCACTTCGGAAGTAGTGGACGTGCGCGGGGTGTTTTTCAATGCCTCCTGATAGATCCGGTGCCACACGTCCTCCACGGGGTGAAACTCAAATGCCTGCAACCGCTTCAACCACTTGTCTTGGAACAAGCGGTCAATGAGCTGCTGCTTGTCGTACTTATCGCGCTCAAACTGCGACAAGTAGTCGGCAACGGTGACATGCCCGTTCGCCAATATGTTCTGCACCACTTCGGCGTAGTCGTCGCCGTATTCGTGCTTGATGTGGTTCAAGATCTCACCCGCGTGGACAAAGAGCAATAATCCCGTCTCGTTGAGCGAGTAGTGGTACGGCTGCGCTGGTGCATCCTGCCAGTACTGCACGCAGTGCAACTGGATGAGTGACACCAACGCCGATTTCACACGCTTGAGCGGAATGCTGGTGCGCTGGGCGATGGTTTTAGCCGTCTGCCGGCCGTTGGAAATCAACGACGAGATGATGGTGGCCGCGGCCTCGCCCAAGTGGGTGGTGGCCACCGTCGTGTAGAGGTACGACTTGGCCGACTGCGTCCGTGTCCTCGAGAGAATGTCCTCGTCCATCCGAATGGGAATATACGTTTGGTGCGGCGGCGGCGGTGGTGATAAACTCTGGGTGGGTCCAGGCACGGAGTCGATGTCAAAGGCGTGAGTAAACCAATGCCCTCTTCCTTTAAAAAAATGTACACTGTGTGTTTAGGAAGGCAAGAAAAAAATTTAGGGCTTCTATGCAGGGAATGTCTCACGTGAGAGGCACGTGAGCGGAAGACAACGTCCGCGTGCTTGGCCAGTTGTCAAGTGGTGTGTGGGAAGGAGGGGCCGGCAACGCGCTGCCAACCTCCTTGCTCTGGGCCACTTTTGTTGGGTCACCACGAGGGAAAGAACGTGCCTTCTAGAGGGGAAGGAAGGGAGTTGTGCAGGGTGATAGCCGCCGATCGTCGTTTTGAAACAAAGCAACACAAGAATCGTGAGTGCAAATGCGCTACACGAGCAAACAAGCTGCTCCACGCTCGCCTCACGCAGGGAAACTTCCCGTGTATGCCACGACAACCACTTTGTTGCGCCTTTCCTTTTTTCGATGCCTCCTCTTCCTATCTCCCTGGTCATTCATAGTAGCAACCCACAGCCGGATCTTTGCCTTTCCCGAGCGTGTGATATTTTACTCTGTGCAAGGAGTCCGCATTATCTCACATCCAGGATCACGCGTTGGCACATATGTCAAGAAACAACGCTTCCCCGCTCTTTCTCATGGGTCCGCGACTGTCTCGGTCTCGGTATCCGTGCCTGTTCCATAGTTTATCCAGTGATGCACCACGACCAAACCTGGATAGCCGCCGCTGGCCCGAGAAAAGAATCACAGGTGCAAAAGAAAAAGAAGCTTTTTCGCATGACTGTTCGAGACGCAATACTGTTTGGGTTATGGTCATTTGCCGTGGCCCCATAGGAGGTTGTGGGGGGGAAGAGAGGGGAGGGGAGGGGGTAACTCGAAAAGATGCTTGCGATCTGTGCTGTTTCTGTTGCTTTGGCCAGCGTGTGGTGGGGAGCTGGTGGTGGGCGAGAGAGGGGGGTCGGCACCCTTCTTTCCCCCACCCCCTCTGTTTTCTCCCCCTTTCCTTATCCACCGTTACCTCTCTGTTTATTTTGTTCCTGTATGTGAGAGCATGCGTCTATGTTTGTGTGTGGTTGTGGTCGTCCTTACAGCGGGATCCACAGCGACTACAGCAGAACAAAAACAACGGCGGAGTGGCCACGCACACCACACAAGGAAAACCCCCTTCCAACAAGAAGCATAACCTCACGGGAGGGGCACACACTCTCTTGGTATCCGGCAGTCTTGTTTACCCCTCTGCTACAGTTACCCTTTCTGTTTATGTTTACATTGCTAAGAATATATGTCATGTCGAGCACTTCTTTTCCTTGTGTGCGTGTGGAGGTGCACCAAGAAGAGGGGAGGAGCACCACTACCAAAAAGAGAGGAGCGGGAGCACGAGGAAAGTAGAGAGGCTAGCAACAGCAAGGAGCATAAAAAACGCTAAAAAAGAAAAGAGGGAAAAACAGGCGGCATCCACACCTGACTCATCCTCCTCTTCCCTGGAAACACCTCTGCCTGACAATTGCCCTCGGCGCTTCATTGCCACAGCCCCCTACCCAGCCATCCATATCTCTATATATAGACCCAGGAATATCTGCTCACCACCCACCCCAAGGCGAGATCCAGCATCTTTACTATCTCGCCACAGTCGCATATAGCACTCAGCACATAGCACCCTTTTACATCCGCACGACCCTGACGTGTCCCGCCACCTGAGACACGCTAGAACAAAGATAAGGAGGGGACTTACCTACCACACGCGAGACAACCAGCATAGTCATCCTTTTTGAACAGCACACACACACGTGCCACCCTACTACACAGATACATACACATCGACCTATTATGATCACCATAGAAAGCACCTCATCATAACTAGCACTACCTTTACAAGAAAGCCACACTCAGCAGACTCACAGCAGACTCACAGCAGACTCACACACCACGCCACACTCCCAAAGGCACACCCACACCCACACCCAAACCCAAAGATGTCGATCGGCAACAAGCAGCTGGATGCACAAACCAAGAAGCAGAACACCAAGCTCGCTCAGGTGATATCCAACTTCTTTACCAAGTCAGCGCAGATCATCCTCGAGGCAAGGACGCAGGGCGGGGCAGTCACCAAGAGCGGTGCTGTTTCCAACACCACTGGTCTCCCTGGCACCGCTGTTGCCGCACACACCGCGCTCCACTCGGACGAGCATGCCAAGATCAACAAATGGTTCAACCTACATATGGTCTCATCCGACAGCTTCAAGGACGAGTTGCGGTTGTGGCGGTCGCTTGATTTGGCCTGCACCATCCCGCCCATGATTATCGAGACGTACCTCGACTTGCGCCAGCTCCCGCTCAATCAGACTGTGGTGTTGTTCGACAAGAAGAAACACCCCTGGACAGTGGTGGGTAAGAGCGTGGCCGCAACGGGGACAGCAGCCACTGGTGGTGCCGCCGGTGTCGGTGGTAGCGGCAGCGGCACCACCACCCACATCAAGAAGCAGGAGGTCGTCTTGGAAAGATGGTTGATTGAGTTTGAGCAGACCGACAGCGGCGACATTGTGGACGAGTTGCCGTTGATCTACAAGCAGGCGGTCATCTTGCTCCGCAGCATCTATGGGTTTGCGCGCTTGATGCCGGCATTCAAGTTCCGCAAGCGGCTGCTGAAGCACTTGCCCTTGGGAAACAAGATCATCGACGGAACACAGCCCATCAGCTCCAAGGGCCGCATTGGGTTGTCGAAACCCATTGTGCAAGACACCACGGAGTCGCACATGACGCAAAAGTACTTCCAGCCCATCCGCACCAGCTTGGGCACGTTAAAGATCTCCATTGCGTATCGAAACCACTATGATTTTTGCCTCCACGAGAACGAGGAGGTGTTGTCGACGCATTTCACCAAGCACGACGAGGCGGCCACCAATAAGACGATGTCGCTCTCGCCGTGCTCGTCGTTGCCAACGCTGGCGAAGGAGTCGCTGTCGACGTCGCCTCGCCGCACGCCGCTGCGCATCCAGCCCTTCCGTATAGGGTCCATCGGATCGTCTCTGCCCCCACCCCCGCTCCCACCGGCAGGTGGCACGTCCACGGGAATGTCCAGCGGCACCACGGTGACTTTAGCACACCAGGCACAACAGGTTGCCCCCTCGTCCTCGTTGGAGCGCAAGGTGTCGATCACGAGTAACCGGTCGACATCCAATGCATCGCTCGCGGCGGTGTTGCGCCACCCGCGCAGCGGCACCCCCTCCACCAACACTATCCCCATTATCAGCCCCAACACGGGAACTGGTGCCACTGCCACTGCCGCCGTTGCTGTTGCCAGCGCGAGCGGCCCTTCCAACGTGAGCATTGGCGGGAACAACCCCTACGGATCGTCGTTTCCGCGGTCCGTGAACTCATCGGTCGTGCACGACGAGTCGGCGTTTAGCCACCCTGATTCTTTGAACAATACGCCGCGGTTTTCGTCGTCGTTTGGATCGCGCGCAAGCCGGAGGGTCAGCAATGCCAGTGTGCGCCAGGCCACGCCACGGTCGTCTGATAATAGTCTTGACACGGCGTTGAGCGGGTTATATGTGGAGGAAGACGACGATATCAATGAGTTTGTGCGCATGATTGACAGTAAGACGGATTTACGGTTTTCGTCGCTGAGCTCGCACCAGCCGCTGTTGCTGCAACATCTGCACCTACACCTGCAGGCGAGCAACCCCTATGCTGCCGATGCATTGAGCAAGTACCAGCAGTTGCAGTCGCACCACCAACAATTAGGGGACAGCATGCATGCGAGTGTGACTCTCCAACAGACTGGGTCGCGCCGGCTGAGCCGCAAGAGTTTGCTGAACTCGCCTAAGGAGTCATCGTCTGAGCACGCGCTGAGCATGTCGCAACTCCAGCAGGGCCTGGGGGTGGGCCTGGCGCACTACTTTCGCGGTATTCACGAGAACTACCTGCCCTCACCACACCACGTATTTTCGCTGCATTCGCTGGCATCTATGTCATCTAGAGGCAAGGAGGCGTCCCCCCGACCGGACTATAGGGCTGCCACGATGTCGCCACCTGGGAGGGCAGTTCACGCCGCGCCCGTGCCAACACATACGACGCCAGGCTCGTCGGCGGCCACGACTACGGGCACCCCCACTCCCACGACAACTGCCACGGCCAAGGCGCCATTATCGGCAGCTGGGGCTTACCCACGCACCTCGGCGGTGAATTTTGTGCGTTCTGACTCGAGCGTGCCAGGGAAGAGCGCCGCCACAACGGTTGTGAGCGGTCTTTCTACGTCCCCCTCGGTTTACGAGCATCGCACGCCATTGGCCTATGAAGATGTGTTTGAAGATGATGATGATGATGATGATGAGGAGGAGGAGGAGGAGGAGAGTGTGGGAGAAGGAGTGAAGGATTCAAGGCTGTCAGTTGCGGGTGTCTTGCGGGTCTTGGGCGGGAAAGAAGGGAGTCATGAGTTGACACCAACGTCTGTGTCAGATCTGCACCCACACGCGCACCACCACGGGCACCACCATTCCGGGAGCAAGGATGACGATGACTTGTTGTTTACAATGAGTGACATGAATGCGCGGTGATGGACCGAGTGGTATTCTTTTGCTACCGAAGATGTAGGCGCGTGTCTACTGTGTTCCAGTGTATATATTCCATGGTTTTAATTTTTAAGAGAAGCTTAGTCGGCGGGAGAAGAGAAAGGGACGAGCAAGGGAGGCAACAGCAAAGTGGGGAGAAATGAGAAAAGAAATGCGGTAGAGTTGAGGCCACTTCAGGCGGAAGGGATGGATCCAATCCTGATGGATGACGTACGAGGAAAGAAGAGAAAAAGAAAAAGACCCCCCCACTGGGCGTGAGGCAAATAAGGCGGGGGTAGAAGAAAGCGTCTTGACCACCGAGCAAATCGTCGGCAGGCTGTAATATAGTCTCCGGTGGCGGAAACACAGTGATGCCAGTGAGTTCAGACTGTAGCAGAGGCGGTGCGTGGAGAATGTTGCTGCGATGCGGTTGTCCAGGGCGAAGAGGACAAGAAAAAGCGGAACAACGGAGGGTCGGAATGTGACCACATTGGCGGCAAAAAAGGAAAAGGAAAACGTAGCGGGGCGTGATTTGTGCTGATACAGACCGTGCTACTGTCTATGCCCCCTCTTCTGATGTTTCTTATTAGTATTATTAAATTGCTAGCTGGACCTCCGCTTGGCTCATACACGCCAAATAGAGCGGGTTGCCAACACAGTGGATAAAAAAACGATGCATTATTACTCTGGGATCGACCCTTCCCAGCCCTATTGCACATGAGCCAAGAAACAGTGGTGTTTAATGGTACACATGCCCCGCTCCCTTCTAGTGCCTTTACACTTACTCGTCAGCGTCCTGGCCGGGGTTGCAGGTCTCGTAGTTCAACAACTTCAAGATCTTCCAGATACCAAAAGCCATGACGGAGCCCAAAATGGGGCCGACCCAGTAGACCCAGTGGTAGTTGGGGAACGATCTGGCGGCAATGCAAGGACCAAACGACCTAGCAGGGTTCAAACCGGCGCCAGTGTAGTAGACACAAATCAAGTGGCCCAAAAACAAAGCGATACCAATGACAAAGGGTGCCATGAACGTGGCCCTGGACTTCTCCACGGCCATCATCAAGACGGTGAGGCACAAGATGCAGGTGCCAAAGGCTTCCAAAAACACGGCTCTCGATCTCGAGGAACCGCCACCGAGACCATTGGCAAAGAGGACGGGGCCTGGGGTCATGGCAGACGCGGCACCGGCGGCAGCCATGCCGGCAATCATCTGGGCAATCATCATCACCAAACCTCTTAAGGGAGGCACTGCCTGCGCTAACACCAAGGTCAAGGTCACCGCGGGGTTCAAGTTACCACCCGAGACTCTGAAAAACATGAAAACGCTCATCATGACGCCGAAACCAAAACCAAAGGAAATCATAATCAATTGCATAGGGTCGGAGCCTTTGCCGGGCTCGGGGATGGTGGGGTCATGGTTGGCAATCTGGGCAATGACAAAGGCCACCCAGAGAAAGATAAAAGTGCCGAAAAACTCACCCACAAAGGCAATGAGGTGGTTCTTGAGGGGCGACGCGGTAATGGCATCGTCGTATCTTGGCTCGTAGTTTTCGTGTTGAGCTTCAATGTCAGCAACGTCGGCAGTCATAGTTGGAAAACGTGGTGGTGGTAGTGGGGGTATATTGGTATATGACTGAAGTAGTGAAGGAGGAGAAGGAGAAGAGAAGGAGAAGAGAAGGAGAAGAGGAGCGAGAGTAGCAAAAGGATTAGAGGAAATCTGTCATGGCTTATATAGTTTCTGGAGGGGGGAGAAGAAGCAGCTCGGGGCGATGGAGGAGACGTGCTGGAAAGTGTCTCTCTCCCTTTTTTGCGTTTTCTTTTCAATCAGAGAGAAGAAAAAAGAAGAAAAAAAAGTATTTTTAGAAAGATGAAATTCCCTCCCTGAGAAGAAACAATGGCAGGACCATGTACCACTATCACCAATAGTGCTGTGGTGTTACCATGCTCTGCTGTTGGACGATGTGCAGATCATTACAGTAGGGCCATTATACCATGGGCCATTCTTCTCCCCTTCTTCCCTCCTTCCTTCCCCCTTTCACCGTGGGGAGAGGGAAGGATCAGCGCCCGAAAAGAAATAAAAAAGCAAACATTCTGATTTAGTCCCAGTCGTGCGGTTCCAGGTCTAATTCCTCGGATGAGCGACCGCCATGAAATTGTGACCCCTTTCAACAGCACACTGGAGGTGCTCTCCATGGGCAGCAGGTGTATTTCTTTCCTGCTGCTGGTCGTGCACCTCGTTTTGCGATGTTGCAGAAGGAGGGGAGGGGTGGTGGAGGTTGTGCAAGGGAGGAGAAGTTCTGCGCCCCCACGTGAATGGAAATGTAACAAAACTTAAAATATGTACGGGGTCATCCGCAACTCTAATGCCTAGAAGAAGCCCAGCGCGGGGCTGGGCATGCATTGCAAGCCATCTTCTCTCTTGGGTTTGTGCGAAGGGGTAAAGAGCTAAGAACGAAGGTGGAGTGGGGGTGGGGGGAATGATGCTGGCGATGATGGGGAGAGTCGCTTTGAAAAAGAAAAGAACCGAAACACAAAGAGAAGTCGAAAGCAGGACTAAATAAGGCAAATGCAGAATCCGGACGGAAAGGCGGGAAGAGGAAGAAGAAGAAAGCCACAGCAGATACACATAACCAATGCATATGCTATATGTTCATCCGCAGCCACCACCAGCCAGACAGTTTGTGACCCACTGTGCTTTTTTCACTTTGTTGGCAGGTTTCTATTTCCATGCCGCAGTGCACAAGAAGAAGAGAGACGCAAGGAGAGAAGAAAAAATTTTCGCCTTCTTTGGAAAAGTACCGCGCCGGTTCAGAAGGGAAGGGTAGAAGGGCACGGCAGTAAACAGCAGTTCCCACCACAATAGAAGAGAAAGCTTGTTTGCCACAGCCAGCAGGGTTCAGGGTGGAGCAAAGACAGAAGAGCCGTGCCCTCATGAGTCCGCCTCGTGGGAATATTACATGAATGAAAGACACGCATGAGACAGAGTGTCATCACCGCGGCGCGGCTTGTTCTGTCTTAGGCCGTTGGAGGGGGAAGGAGGAGCTTGATCACGCATTAGGCAAATTACATATGTATATTAGCGTCTTTTTCGCTGTTGCTTCTCTTTCCGGAAATAAGGACAATAGGGAATTAAGGTTGATGCAGCTGCGCCGAGATCTGGGATTTTCCTTTCTTTTCTAGAGGTGAGCTTGCAGAGCGCTGTTACCGGGCAGGGGATTAGCAGTAGTTGTCTTGTTGAAGACACTGTGGGAAATGTGATCAGCGCTGGAATGGGAATCGTGCCACAAACATGCGAATGCCACTCCATATAGGGTTTTGTCCCGGTGCGTAGAGCGGAGAGCGAAGAAGTTTTCTTGTCTTTATCTCCTATTGTTTTCTTGCCTTTGTGCAACATCTGTTCAGCACAGGAGAGACACTACTACACTACTAACAATAGATTATTTAGGAAGGTGAAGACAATAGGGTGGTGAGAGATGGACAAAAGTAGCAATAATGGAGGAGTTATAATGAGGAGAGGAATGTGTGCAGGTCGTTGGAGGGAGAAGCACGGGTGGTGGAAAAGTGCACTGTTCTTAGTAAGGGCACTCCAAGCGTGCCAAAAGGTCAAAGGTAGCTCTCTCCCCACCTTCCCCTCCTCTCTTCGTGCTCCTTCCCCCTCCCCCCTACACTGCTCTCCAACCGGACTAAAACTGTAAATCTATGTTCGGAAGTGAAAAGGCGGTTTTCCGCTGCTTCCGGCGGCCCAGTTTCAGCTGTAAAGGGTTTTTCAGGTGGTGTGTAGTGAAAGAGGAGTTACTTGCTGTGTGTTCTCACTGAGGGGTGTGCGTTTACCCGAGAAACCAGCAACGAGCCACTGTTTACAAATGTGCACACAAGCACAAGCACAACAGGCCAAAGGCTATAAGAGGCATTGGCTGAGACTATATTCCTTCAAGACGGTCATCCACCCCGGTGACTAGAAGGTAAAACGCGGGACGCGGATATTTTTCTTTCTTCCGGCTTTTACCGCCCTTCCCATGAATTGCTTTTTTTCTTCTTCTTCTTCCTTTTGCTTTTTTTCTTTTTTTCTTTGTTTCCGCTTTTGGCGGCGACAGCGTTTCTCAAACAGGGCTGAAGGGGAGTGTATCGCATTCCACCATTGGAAGGACGCGTCGTGAGGGCTGTTTGCTCAGGCAGTTGTCTTGGGATTCACATGGAATTGAATATAAGTGTCCAACGAGAAAGGTGAAATCACGCTGTTCCAGACGCCAACAGGTTGTCTTTTGGGCATTATTTCCCCTCCATCCCTTTAGAGCCCTTGAACCCATGAGGGCACTTTTCACATCCACTTGCACTTATACTTGCACTTGTACTTGCACTTGCACATCCGATGATGTTTCTGTTGCAGCCCTCGCGCCATCGCAAGTGGACTGCCGTGCAGTCCCAGCGTAGTTCTATCCTTCTAGAACCCGGATTTACGGATAATGAGAGAGGAGCTAAAAGAAGTTAGTGGCTCGCGCAGAAAAGTGAAAACTCCGCTCTGCGCATGCAAAATAAAATTGTAACTGGAACTGGAGCTGGAACTGCGGGTGCAGGTGCGCATGCGTCCAGCAGAGGCACAGGCGGGCGAGGACGCGCCTTTGGGGATGCCGCTGGCTCTCACCGCTGAAACTCGTCTCGCCACTACGTCTCACACGCATACAAGTACAGCCTCCAACCACACAGACACCACATTCGCCAGCATCTCTTTTTTTATTTTCTGCCTGTCTGTCCTCCTTCCGAATTTCACATTTTGATTTGACTTCTCTGATTGTTCTAAAAATAACCAAACGTGGTGTGTTGTGACGTAGCCGAAAGGACAGACCCTGGTGATGTAGGCGAAGGAGAAGCAGGTATATAGGTGGAAATTCCACGTGCTGTTTTTTCCATAACCACCGTGCTGCGTTCGGTGTTGCTGGCCCTGTTTCACAGCCAAGGAGCGCAAATGTGAAACGGAATAATGTTCACCCCAGAAGAAACTCTACTTTCTCACGAATACCTGCTGAAAATTCCAAAAACTGTGAAAGGGGTGAAAGGGATGAAGGGGTGGAGCAAGTAAGAGAGAAAGAAAGGGGACAACACACACTCCCTGCTATCCAGACTGAACCTGCCCTTCTGTGCCAGTGTGTGGGAAGGGGGGAAGGTCCTGGTTCTTACAAGCTTGCCGTTTTTCCCTCACCACCCTCAGCTGCCAATATCACGTGATCAACATAACTATTTCTTTTCCGTCTGGTTCGTTTTCGTTTAAGAGGGGATATGAAATTTCTTGATTGTGTGGCCACAAACTGCGCTAAGTGTATACGCTGACACACGCAGCCGTCTGCCCAACATCAATCACTGAGAACATGGGCGCCCATTCGCAATTCCCATCTCCTTTCCGAGGAAAGGCACGGTACAAACGCGATGACACAACCAGCAACAACAACACTACCACCGCCAGCACAGGCAATGCCGATGGCAATGTCACCATGACCACCACTGGTGCGCCATCGCGGAGTTTCAGCACTGTACCGCCAGCCAAATTTCGCGTGCAGGACGTTGATGGCGTGCTTGACTGGATTGACAGTTTGAAACGCCGGTATGCGGAGTTGCAACTGGTGCACCGCGAGGAATTGAAAAGGTTGGAGCCGTCGAGGGAGGAACAGTTGCGGAAAAAGTACGAGGAGATGCATTTTGATAATGATTTTCATAAGTTGGGAGCGTTGCTAAGGAAGAAACAGCAGAGGGAGAAGCGCGAACAGGAGGCAGAGTGTGACGAAAGCAAGGAGGAAAAGGGAGAAGGGGAAGAAGATGAAGAAGATGATGATGACGAGAAGGAGGAGGAGGAGGAGGAGGAAGAGGAAGAAGACGATGACGTGATTGAGATAATATCATTGAGAAAGGAGGAAGAGGAAGAGGAGTCACACATACAGAAATCTTTTGTGCTGCATGATCACATACAGCGCACACACTTTGATCCTGAACTTGCGGCATACGCCGACCACCATTCCAGCACATTGCCAGAACCATACTCGCATCACTTGACACAAGAATACGATAAGGAAGAGGAGGAGGAGGACCAACAAAGCAATGTCTTTTCTCAAGGGTTCGGTATCACCAATGTTCCAACGTACCACTTGCAAGAAGGGAGACCACGATTGAGTGATCATCCTGCAGGGACTAGCGACAAATTGTACTACTATAAAGATGTGGAAGATGAGGAGAAGGATGGGGAGGAGGAAGATGAAGAAGAAGATGAAGAGGATGAAGAGGATGAGGAAGATGTTGAACAATATGATTTTGCGAATGTTGCCCATGAGGCTATGACCCATCTCCCCCCATTTCAGCTACATCCCAAAGAGGGGCCTATTGTGGTCCTCGATTCCGAAGAAGAGGGTCTGGAACCAGTCAACGAGGCAAGCGTTGAATACGATGAAGAGGAACCGAGCGAAGAGCCAAGCGACGAGCTCAGTGATGAGCCCAGTGAAGAGCCCGTCGACGAGGACATGTCGCAAGAAGAAGCCTCGGAGCAAGATGATTCCGACAACGATATCTCTTCCCAGGAGTATGAGGGCGAGGCCGAGGGCGACAGCGAGAGAGAGCTACTCGAGACACTCGAACCATTCCCGGCTGCTGACCATACATCATTGCTGTATCTTGCCCATCTGGCACTACATATCAAACCACTACACGAACACAAGACGCCACACGTGGTGTCTGGCTACATGGCTGACACCGAGTTTACCGATATCAACCTCGCATTGACGCGCGGGGACTCCGAGTTGGAAGCGGGGTTGGCGGTGCCACCACAAGAAACAGCACAACCACCAGCTTCGCTCGATCTCGCGCCCATACCCACGCCATTTTACGCTCACGAGTTAGGCACGGAAAAACTCGTGCCAGCCGAAGATGCACACGGCACATATTCGGAGGGCTCATTAGCCGATGAGAGCCAAGTGGAGTCCACAAGGGGCCCTCCTATTGTTCATGCAGACCCCGTGTCGTCGACACTCTCGGCCTTTGCAGCGAAGCGTGCCTCTGTAAACTCGGACTCGGGCTCAGACTCGGACATGGTCCCTCCCCCGCCCATTTTCCGGACCATCAAAGAAGAAAGACCCGAGGTGCTCTTGGAGCAGTTGCGGGATGTGGAGCAAAAGTACCATATCAAGATTAGTGCTGTAGGTGAGTTGGAGGAGCAGATTCGGGCATCGTCTGTTGAGCCAATGGGATACGTGCCAGCAGAAAAGGAGGCGATCGATGTGGATGATGTGGATGAGGAAATGGAAGAAGACGAGTTGACCATTATTGAACCTCCGATTGTGCACGACTTGCCCCCCTTAGAGCCGTCGGCATTCCACAATGAACCAGTGGATGGCTCGGAAGATGTGGCTAATACTACCACTACAAACTTGGCATACGATGTGTCGATTCCGGAAATCGAGCTGATTGACCATTCGGTAATTGACCATACTGAGGATGTGACACTTGAGGTTAAGAAGGAGGAGCAAATTGAGCAGAACATACACGACACTGAGCATACTGCCGAGAATGCGGCGAAGAAGGAGGTTCCAGAAGACACAGAAGTTTTGGCTGTTTTGCAGGACCACATTCCAGCACCACTGATTGCTCCCATTGAGGACGAAGCAGAATTGGGTGTCGAATCCAGTGAGAATGAACAAGAGTTGGAGCACCATGAGGAGGAGGAGGAGGAGGAGGAGACAATGATGCAAACTCCATTCGTCGAGCCCGTGCAAGATGAGGCGACCAAAGATGTGGAGGTGGCCACAGGAGTGTTTGTGGAGGAGTATGAGTTGCCTGAAGAGGATGATGAGCAGGATGCTCCTTTGGTTGACTTGGTTTTAGAGGAGATCACCGTGGAGGAAGAGGTGGTGGCCGAAGAAGAAGAAGAGCCCTTTGACGCGCCTCTTGATGTACCCCACCTCGACACCATTGTTGAACCTGTTCAGGATGAGACGTATATTGAGAAAGAGCCAACCATTGAATCTCCTCATATTGACACTCTCGTCGAGGAAACTCAGAACGTGGATGACGAAGCGGAGGGCAAGGGTGTTTCTTTGGATGCTGTAGTGGAAGAGAATGAGCAGGAATACACCAATTTGCCAAATGAGCACGTTGAAGTTCCCGAAATTGACACCATCATGGATGAACTGGCTGATACGACATTCATACAAACAGATGGCATAAGTGTGCCGCTGATTGATACCATTGTTGAAGATTCCCAGACAGAGTCGCTGGAGCTGACGGTACAGATGCCAGGTTTGGAGACTGTCATCGAAGCAACCGATATCAGCTTGAATGAGACCACCGGTGAGGAGTTCACAGAGGAGAGCAACATCTTGGATAACGCTGACATTAGAATTCCTCACGTGGATACCATTGAGGAGACAGTGGTTCCAGAGGCAGCAGAAGAGGACCCCTTCCCGCGCGAGTCGACTCCAATTGTGCAGGACGAAGTTGCTTATCCGGAGCTCGAAGAGAAGGTGGAGATGTCGGAGGTGCCGGGGATGCAGCTGGTTAACGACACATTTTCCGAGAATATAGCGTCTGATAATGCGCTGAAATGCCTGGACTTGCCCTCTTTTGAAAACAACATCATTATCGAAGAGGGTGACGACATACAAGAGCCAGCTCCAGTTGAAGGTGCCGATTCCTTGGAGGAATTGGATGCTAGTGCTTTCCACCGCAAACGCCAGTTGGATGATGCTATCGAGTCGCCAGTAAAGATACTCAAAACCGCCGTGACGGGGTTTTTCTCCCGGCTTGTTGCACCGACACAATGGGGCAATATCAGTCACAGGGCTGAAGAGGGGGATGAGCTGGTGGTAGAGGATGGACCTGTGGTGGAAGAACCGACAGACGAAGATGAT
Organism: Zhuliangozyma boniae; assembly: GCA_002094185.1. Taxonomy (NCBI): domain Eukaryota; kingdom Fungi; phylum Ascomycota; class Pichiomycetes; order Serinales; family Debaryomycetaceae; genus Zhuliangozyma; species Zhuliangozyma boniae. The sequence goes on from MXQC01000020.1 coordinate 116,410, forward strand.
GAGGAAGAAGTGCCATTTAGAAGCATGTGGTTACCTGCAAGACGAAGAAGGCGGAGAAAGAGACGGCAAAGAAGGGCTACCGCACCTGATGCCAAACCAGACACCGAAGATGATGCAGAGGCTGATGTCAATCCTGTTGCTGACCATGCGCAGACCATAGCCGAGAGGGTGGAGCAGGAGGTGAACGATGAGAAGGATAGGGGCAGGGATATCGAGGAAACGGTCTCCATGATCAAGTCGGGGCTGAGCCAGAGGGTTCTTGGACTTGACCTTGCCGAAGTGAGCGAGTACTTGGAAGACGTGCCCCGGAATGCCCTATTAGCTACGCCCAAGTTGGCGCCGCGCAAGTTGCGCTCGGTGAGTGAGCCACACCGCGAAGTTGGTGCTGGTGGCACTGGTGCCAGTGCCAGTTTTCCTGGCGCTGCTAGTGCGGGTGCATCTCGGCAACTGTCCTTCTTCACCGACATTGGTTTGGAAGCACGACCCTCTTCACGCACGAGGTCCAAGTCGCCGATGAAGATGTCGCCCATCGATGAAGTTGCCAGTGCGTTACCGCTTCCCAAGAGGAGAAGCAAGCGTGTATCGTCAGAGCCTATCAAGCAGGAGCCCGAACGGGAAAAGGATGGCGAGAGAGGGAGAAGAAGGGATAGGTGATGCAGGATGATGACATCCCTCTGTATGCTTGTAGTTGTTTTCCTTCTATAAATGGGCGTACACAAGCACGACCAACAGCTATGTCTAACCGCCTGTTGCCTAACCACCACCTGCTTAACCATCTCCTGCTATCCATCCTTCCCTATGCCAAGTGGGTCATGCCCGCTTCAAAAGCACTGAAAAACACCATGTTGACCAAGAACGACCGCATCACCGAGATGCCCAATCCGCGGTACGATCGTCGATCAAATTTCTGCATCCTACGGTGCTTGGGAGGCAAGGACTCCAACCCCTGGCTTTTGCGCAACACGTTCGTCACAGCATCCTTCTGCACCAACGACTTGGTGGTGTCTACAGGGAAGATCAACACCCAGCTGAGCACACCCGAGAGCCCGCCCGCAAACAACACCGAGATGGGCGACGATACGAGCGGATCCTTGTTGATGACGTCGTTCATGGCCCACTTCATCGACTCGTAGAGCGAGTAGTAAATACCAGAAGACACGGCATCGCGGAGCAAGTGGTACTTGTACCCCGAGTAGAGGCCCATAAACCCGTCGTGCTTCACAATTTCGCGCACAATGTACGCCGTGCTTAGCCTTCGCGCCTCCTGGTGCACAGTCTGTAGGTTCTTGGGCACCTCGGCGAGCGACTTGTTCACCACCAACCGCTCTAACTGGGCGTAGATCTTGGTGAACTCAAAGGGGCAGGCAAATAGCGACACCCCGGCGCCAGCGACAATACCGGACACAAAGCACACGGGCACGTTGGCAATAAATGGGTGCGCACCTACACTGTCGCTGGCAACATCACCGTAGATGGCGCGGTACGTGTGTGGCTTCACCGTGGTGAAGATCGACACGTTGATGCTCTTGGAGAAGCTTGTCGACACGAGCGGGGCCCAGATGCCGCGGAAGAACCCGCGCACACCCTCCTTGGCGTACGTCTTTCTTGCACAATCAAAATAGCTGGTGAAGTTCTTGTGAGTCTGCATGCGTGTCTTGACGGTGTCGAGCGGGTAGCCCATAAACGTCGAGAGGAAGGACGCCCCGTAGGCGATGATGCTGCCGCGGTACGGCTGGAGCTGTTCCGGGAACAAGTGGAATGAGTTGGTGTAGTCTATCTGGCCGGTGATGGCGGGGATCGCCGCCGCCAGGGGCTTTTTCTCACTGAGAGTCATCAAAAGAGCGTGGGTGGGGCTGTGTGGAGACCGTCCCTGGTTGTGCGTCTGTGGTTGTGCACGTTTGTGCGGCCGATGTTGATGGGACCTTCCACGAAGCGCGAAGAAAAAAGACAGAGCGCAAAACTCCGGGCCGCCCCAATCAGCTGCGGCAAGTGGGGGAAAACAATGTAAGTCTAAAGGATAAAGGCAGGCAAGGAAGAAGCAGCCTACGGCACGCAAAGGAGGGAAGCTCTCATACCAGAGACTCATTATTACACATGCAGCTATTTACAAAATGATCCTCACCGCGAGGGCTGTGCACGACCAAGAACCACCGCCTTCCTCAGTACCCCCTTCTCTTGGCGTCCTTGACTTCTTGGAACAAGCCCGTCATTTTCTCTCTGAACCACTCCGTCTTCCACTCCCGCATCTTCATCTTCCTGAACTTTCCCTTGGGAATGTACCGCGCGCGCTCGTTCTTCATCTTGCGGATATTGTTATCCCGGATGATCCCTTTGCTGCGCTTGATGGCGAGCGACACGTTTCCGTACGACACATTCACCTGCCGGCCGGCGTTGTGGCCAAACTCGCGGATGGCCTTGGCGTGCTCGCGGGGCGACGTCTCCTTGGGCTTGAACACAAAGTCAAACCCGGAGGACTCGCCCAGCTGCTCGCGCTTGGGGATCGACTTGGACAATAGCTCTTCGATGTTCATGGCAGAAGTTCTGAAGGGGACCGCATCCTTGGCCGCGGCGTTCTCGTTATGCTCACCGCCCTTGTTGGTGTCGTTAAGCGCGTTCTTGAGCTTCTCTAGACTGCTCGAACCGGTGCTGTTGAACCTGAGCGAGGCGCGGGTCACCTGCAGCAGCACAGCCTTGGAAGTCACCACAGGAGCCAGCCTCATCACGGGCCCTCTAGCAATTAGGGATCTAAACATGGTAAAGTGGATAGTTGCTATTATCGTCTTGTTCCGACCAAGCCTTGTCCTTTCTTGGAAGGAACGAAAAATTTTTTTACTAGTGAGTGGTTGGAACACTGGTGCAACAGAATCGGTACGCGCACGTTCTTCCCAAGTGGGGGGAAAAGCGCGGGCTATGTTTACCCATTAGATTGTTTTCTAGCCCGATTAGCAATCGCCAAAGGCACAGCCCTATAGACTGACACTGCCAAAAGGGTAAACATCGCACTCCCCCGCCCTGTACACTGTCATGGCTCAACCAGATTGCCCACCCATCCACAGCGGGCCCTTGGTGCTACACTCGAGAAAGTTGTTCCAGTGCCACAAGGTGTCGCTCCACCCTGTGCCGCCCGGCCCTGTGGATATCTCCGTGTTGCCGATGCCGGTGTGGAACGGGTCGCTACAAGTGATGGAACTTACCAATAAGACGGATGACGACGACGAAAATCCACCAGGCCCGCTTGTGCTAAGATTGAAGCTTGAGTGCTTCAACCGCACCACGTGGTGCCATGCACAGTACGTACCCCGAAAGCAGGTGCAAGGCGCGCCGGTTATTGCCGAGCTTAGCAATGATGAGAGATTCTACAAGGTACTCATGCAGCCCGAGGGAGAGTCCCAGGAAGAGGGGAAGGAGGTATACGTTGCCCTTTGTCTCAAGTTTCACAACGAGCTCAATGCCGCGCGGTTTGCCAGAGTGTTGGAGGTATTTGACGCCAAGTTCCGGTACGAGATTCAAAGATACTGCGAAAGGGCCTTTGCCCTCGTGGACGAGCTCCCAAAAAGGCTTGCTGCGCAGAAGATAGATGAGGGTGGAAAGAAAGAACGGGAGGAGGAAGCTGATGATGACGATGACGATGACGATGACGATGACGATTTTGGTGATTTTGTAAGCAAACACTAGCCATCCTTTGACTATGTAACTAAATCCAGCCATCCCTCGACTATGTCACTAAAGCTAGCCCCCTGTCCTTTCGCCATATCACCACTAGTCCTACTTTCGCTTGTAGTACATCTTGTGGATCAACGGGTGGTGGCCGTCCTTCAAGTCCTTGTTCTTGTTCTTGCTGTACTCGATGTACGCCATGTCCTCTCCGCCAGCCAAGCCCGCCAACGACCCTGCCGTTCTCGCAGCGTTGCTCGCCAACGCCTCGCGCTTGGCATTGGAGATGAAATTGGTATCCACATCGTCGCCAACCTCCAACCCTGCCGCGTCCTCATTCTTAAGCAACACCTGCTGGAGCAACTCGCGCCGCTCGCGTGCCGACGCGTACGCCAAGTCCGGCAACTGCTCCATCCCACTCAAGTGTGTGATCACCTTGAACGCGTACCCCTGGTCCACCAAGAACGCCTGGCGCTTGGTCGAGTAGTACATCTCCTGGGTGTCCTTGGACACGAGCGAGTAGAAAAACGCGTTGAAACCCTCGTCGTTCCGCCGCTTCGCCCGCAAGATACGGCCCAAACGCTGCGCCTCCTGCCGTCGCGACCCGTAGTGTGACGAGATCTGAATCAAGCACGTTGCTTCGGGCAAGTCGATTGACGTGTCCCCAACCTTGGACAAGAAGATGGTGTTGATCTGGTCGTTGTGCTGGAAATTCTGCAAGATCTTCATCCGCTCCTGCTGCGGCGTCGACCCGTAGATGAATGGCTTGCCCAACTTCAACGCATACTCCTGGAGTGCGTAGACGTTATCGCTAAACACAATGATCTTGTCGCCGCGCTTCTCGTGGTAGTGGATCAAAAACTGGCATGCTTGGAACTTGGTGGGATTCATGATATACAAGAGCATGCGCTTACGCGCATTCTCCCGCAAGTACTCCTGGTAAAACTCGGCCGTCATGGGGCACCACACCTCGGCGCACTGAACGTTGGCAATGTGGCCCTTCTGGGCAAGATCCATCCAGTTGGCCTCATAAAGCTTGGGTCCGATCAAAAAGTTCAAGTCGTCGATCTTGTCATCTTCACGCACCAACGTCGCCGTGAGTCCCAACTTGGCGTGCGCGGCAATGGTGGTCACTACACGCCGGAACATCTGTGCGGGAACCACATGCACCTCGTCCAAAATGATAAACCCCCATTCACGCGACCGCAAAAAGTCCATCACCTTCTGCGAGTCGTGTGACCGGTTGCGTGTGTTGGCCACCATCGAGTACGTGGAAACCACAAGACCCGACTCGGTGGCAAACATCTCCTTGTTCTCTGAGGTGAACACAGCCACGCTCTCGGGCTGTATCGTACACCACTGTAAAAACTGCTGCCGCCACTGCATCACCGACACCGACGACGTGCACAACACAATCACCGACTTGCGCACGGTGCACGCAGCCGTGATACCCACAAGCGTCTTGCCTGCGCCACACGGCAACACAATAATCCCCGACCGCGCGCGCCCGTTACCAAACATCTTGGACAAGGATTTCTCCTGGTAGGGCCGGATCTGGGTCGAGGGCTTCAAGTCAATGTCCAAGTCGGGGTTGCGCGCGTCGTTGCGGAAATCGTATTCTTCTAACACCGGGTACTCGATCTCCTGGCACCGCCGCTTAACTATCTCGACAGAGTCGTGCGCAATCTCAAACGAGTGTACCGTATCCATATCATCGTCGTCGTCCTTATCCCCCACAACGGAGGCAAATATATCCTCCGCCTCGCCGCCAGCACCAGCACCAGCACCACCTTTGATGGTGTCATCCTTCCGTGAGGTTCCCGGGATGGTGATGTCGTTTAAGGGCGCCAGCGACTGCACGAGCCCGTTGCTGGCAACGGTGTTTTCCGAGGACAGTACGCGCAAGGGCCCAATCACGGGGTCCTTCAACAACATCTGCAAGATATCTGCCTGCGAGCTCTCGACAAAGTACCGGTTGTGCTTTAACACTAACTTGACCTTCCCGTACGACACGGTGGCCGCCTTGATAAAGTTGATGATGGACTCAGCCACGGGCACCTTCGACAACCGGTTCAACACGGCAATGATATCGTCAGTCTCGAGCCCCACGGAAACCGCAGCGTAGAGCGAGTAAGCCGTGATGCGGTACTCGTGGATGTGCGAGGGCCGCGAGATGGGCTCGGCAATGGTCACGAGAAAATCCTGCGCCTGCTCTGCCAACGGCGAGAAGGACTCCAAGATGATGCGCCCGTCGCTAGGACTGATCCAGATGGGCCGTGAAAAGTGGTCCGGTTTCAACTTGAGGTACGAAAAGTCCGCCTTGCCAAACGTTTTGGACACCGCGTCGGGGACATAGTCGGCTGGAATATCGGGCGTGAGCTCTATAAGTTCCTCGTCGGAAAAGTTTGTATCTTCAATATCGCGCTTGAGCAGCTCAGCAGTTTCCTGTGCCCTCCTCTTCCGGAGATTAGCTGTGCTGCTGCTGTTTGTGCTACTGTTGGTGGTGCTGTCCCCCTTCTTGGCCTTGACCTTCTTCACTCCGTACTCCTCATCGTCCGCGTACCGCTCGCGCTTGTCCTGGAACCCGTCATCGTCGAAAAAGTTGCCCTCATCCAACTCGGCATAGTTAACATTGCCGCCTCGTCTCGACATGCTGTTGAACAAGTGTAGAGGAAATGGGGTGATGGGTGATGCGTGTTGTATTTGTAATCGCCACTGCGGGAGATTCGGTTGCTTGATTTCTGCTTACCTCGCGCATTTTTTCGTTACTTTATATCTCAAATGCAAACATCTAACTTCATGAGAAAGTCGTGCGCCGTGCACAACTGACCACACATCCTATCTAATCTATCAGCGCTGCTCAGCGCCTAGTCGGCAAATTTGTAGCTGCCACTCGCCATAGTGATGGAGCCGCCCTTGTACGCACCTCTCTTCATCTTGTTCTTGTTCTTGGTGAAATCCTTGCCCCGCACCTGGAGCAACTTTTCGTTGGCCATCTCGCCCCAGGTACCGGCAGCACCTTTGTATGTGTTGTCTTGCAACACCTCATGCTGGAACGTGATCCTGGACCGGTCTATTCTGGAAAAGTGCTTTCTCTGACCCGGTTTTAGTTCCTCTTCTTCAGGCGCGGGCGAGCCCGACACCGACGAGGGGTCAGAAAAGGACGCGGTAGTGGAGGAGGCTGCGGAGGATGATTCCGACTCGTTGTGCTTCAATTTTTTGGACGGTGCGATCTCTTCTTTATCGTGCGATCTCTTCTTGGGTGGCTCACTGTCGGAGTCGCTGTCACTGTCGGAGTCGCTGTCGGAGTCAGAGTCGCTGTCACTGTCGGAGTCGCTGTCACTGCCGGAGTCGCTGTCGGAGCTGCCATCGCTGTCGGAGTCGCCGTCGCTGTCGGAGTCGGAGCTGGAGCTGGAACCACTGGAATCGCTGTCAGAGTCACTGTCAGAGCTAGCACTCGAGTCACTGTCCGAGTCAGAATCACTGTCAGAGCTAGAATCGGAGTCGCTGTCGGAATTGGAGCTGCTGTCAGAATCAGAGTCACTGTCAGAACTGTCAGAACTGTCAGAACTATCGTCCTTCTCTTCCTTCTCTCCACTCTTCTCTTCCTTGTCTTCCTCATCGTCGCTGTCATCGTCGCTATCATCGCTGTCTGAGTCATCGCTGTTCTCATTCTCTTTCTGCCCCTGCTTCGCCAACAAATTCTCCAAGTTCTCCTCAACCTCAGGCAACTCCAAGCCCTCTTTCTTGATCGCCTTGTCCAACTCTTTGGCAACCTTGCTCAAGGAACCATCGCTGGATACGTAGTCCTTAATGTACGCAAACACTAACTCTCTAGGGGCAGGCATGGTGCTGGTGTTCTAGCTGGTACTGGTGCTGGTCAAAAGATGAGGTGTGAAATAAAATTTTTTTCCTCTTCTCATCTTGCTATCGTTTTTCTTATAAGATTGCAAAAAGGAAGAAATATGAGAACAGCACAAAGAAAAGCTTCATGAGATGATCCAAAATTTAAAAACAAAATACATGCATTCTACACCCCCATTACAACTTCGATTCAACAACGACCGGGTTGTGGAACTTGAATCCATAGATGTTCTCGAGCTTGCCCTCCTTCAAGTACTTAAACTGGGTGGCGGCAATGGCGGCGCGATCAGGACCCAACTGGGATTCGGGGACCTTGCTCCTCTCCTGCGGATACGCCCGAGCTCTCTGATTCAAGAACCCGTCGATCACGCCAATCAACTCGTCTGGCCGCTCCACGTTTAACAAGTGCTCACCCTCGGGGATATCGGCGGTACCTGCCAAGAACTGAGGGTCGATATGGTCCCGGATCCAGCCGATGCTTTGTGGCGGGTTCCACACGGCCTTCTTGCCTATCACGTGGAAGATAGGCACGTTGATGGTGGGCAACGCCAACATCCCGCGCTCGATCGAGGCGAATGCGCCGTAGTACGCCGCCATCTGCAGCTGCGATGAGCACTTGATCTTGTACTTGATCTCCCCGGACTCCAGGTTCTTCATGGGGTACACCTCGTCGCGGATAAAGTCGTCCATGCAGGGTGCGGCCATGTTCTTGTAGAAGGAAAACTCCTTAAAGAAGAAGTCCACGTCCTGCTGCGAGTCAAACGTGTCAATAATCAACAGCGAGATCTTGGCAAAGATCTTGCGGAACTTGACCAACCCATTGGACTCGCCGTAGTACACAGGCTCCACGGGCATCACCGAGTCAAACAACGCCTGCTCCAAGAACGCCGAGTACAACGAGATGAAGCCGCCCATAGAGTGGCCCACGAGCATGTTGCGCGACAAGGGCCCGTTCTGGAAGTCGCCCGTGGTGCAGATCTCGTGCTTGACCAAGTCCACTACATCCTTGGCTCCATCGTCCCACCGGTAAATGGCACCCAAGTAGGGCGCGTTCTCCAACGCAGAGTCGCCGTGGCCCACCATGTCGGCTGCAATCACAGAATCAATGAACGGGATATTGCCCTTGCGCGACAACTGGTACAACTTGTTAATGTGATACTTCCAAATGGACTTGTTGAAGCCCGTGCCATGGACAAAGATCAAGTTGAAGCGCAAAGTGCTGGTGCCGGGCGCAGCCGCCGTGGTCTTGTACTTGTTGTACACGATCTTGAGCTTGCTGGCATCCTCGGCCAATAAGGTAGAACCGCTGACGCGGTATGGGTGCGCCTTGGCAACTTTCTTTTCAACAGTGTAGAGGGCAGACATGGGGAGGAGGAGGGGAAGACAGATTCAATTGGGGGAGGAGGAGGAGGAGGAGGAGGAGGAGGATGAGGAGGAGGAGTGCAGTAAGAATGGAGTATGTGTGGAGAAGTGGAATAGGTGCGTGTATATATATGCTTCCGCGGGCCAGTGTAGATAATGTACAAGCCAGAGTGAAGGGGAAAAAAGAAGTACGCTTGTGGTGAAAGAGAAAGAAACCGAGGAACAAACAGACAAACACTGTAGCAGCGGAGGATACAGAACCCCCAAAAATGCATATGCCATGCGGCGTATAAATGAACCGCCTCAGCGCACCGCCAATCGTACGCATGGGCTCTTCATGTCAACGGTTGGATGATTATTCATGCGCGTGTGGGAACAGAGCACTGTATGGATACGCCCCTTCTCTTTTGCGGGGTACTCGGAGATAAACAAAACGAGGGAGTTTGGGGCTATGTCCGAGAGAGTCACAAAAGTGGAGAAGACCTGGCGCTGTAGCAAGGAGGAAGAATCCCTAACTGGAAAAGGCTACTGCATCGACATGTGGCCAATAGTGTAGGGTCCCGTTGACCACACGCACTGCCCCTCCTATCACCCTTGCCCCTCCGCCAGTCGGCCCCATACAAATCACGTGAGCAGACCTCTCCTCCGCTGACGTCGGCCACTGGGAAAAAGCAACGCCATTGGGACAGAAAAAGAAACGGAGAAAGCAGAAAGCAAAAAGCAGAAAATGCGGAAACATAAAAAAATTTTAATTCCCTATTTTTTTTTCATCTTCTTCTCGAGATCCATCAATACGAGGCAAACCAGCAGCAGCACCAGCAGCACCAGCAGCACCAGCAGCACCAGCAGCGTCAGCAGCGTCAGCAGCACCTAGTTTTATGACCGCTTCCACCAGCATTAAGATCCTACGCACAGTCCAGCAGGTTCGCCAGTGGAGACTACAGTGCCTCCTCAACCGCGAGACCGTGGGGTTTGTCCCCACCATGGGCGCGCTCCATGCTGGCCACTGCTCGCTCGTGCAGCAGAGCTTGCAGGAGAATGACCGCACCGTGGTGTCCATCTTTGTGAACCCGTCGCAGTTTGCGCCCCATGAGGACTTGGACACGTACCCGCGCACACTTGACACTGACTTGGAGGTTTTGGAAACGCGGTTTGTGGCCCAGCACAAGCGCGTCGACGCCGTCTTTGTGCCCAAGGTGTCAGAGATGTACCCTTCAGGCATCACCTTGGACGTGGCCCACCAGCGCGGCGCCTTTGTTACCGTGCACGGCAGTTCCGAGCAGTTGGAAGGCGTGACAAGGCCCCAGTTTTTCCGTGGTGTGGCCACCGTCGTGACCAAGCTCCTCAACGTGGTGACCCCCACCAGAGCGTACTTTGGTCAGAAGGACGCACAACAGTGCGTGGTGATCAAAAATTTGGTCAAGGACTTGCTCATTGACACCGAGGTGCGCGTAATGCCCACGTTGCGCGAGACTAACGGCCTCGCTATGTCGTCGCGTAACGAGTACTTGTCGCAGGAGATGAAGGATAGGAGCTCGATCATCTACCGCGCCTTGAGAAAGGGCGAGGAACACTACGAAGCGGCCAAGAAAGCGGGGGTGGTCCCCGTCAAGGACATTTTACTGGTGATCGAGCCCATCATTGCGTGTGACCGCGAGTTTGAGATTGAATACATCGCCACCAGCCACCCCGAGACGTTGGAGGACTTGGAGTATGTAGAACCAGGCGTGGGTGCCATAGTATCCACCGCCGTGAAGGTGCCCAAGGAAAACACCACCGAAAAGGCCAGATTGATCGACAACATCATATTGCATTAAAGGACAAAAGGAATACAAAACAGAAATGAGGGTAGCTGCAAGACAGAGTAATAATTGTACATAGATTGATTTTTCACTAATGAAAAGAATGAAATGATGACCAACTCACTGCTTTCTTAGATGGCGCGTCTCTTTTTGAACATAGTGCCGACGAAAGCGGGCTTTGCCGCTGCGCTCTTTCTGGGGTGGTGTCTTGGCTGCTGGAGCTGCTGGATCCGTGCTTGGTACTTTTCCCCATCCTCCTTCAACTGCCGCTCAAACTCCGTCTTGCTCAAGCCGAGGCTGCGGTCCTGTAACCGGGAGCGGTAGACACTAGTGATATCGTAGAACTTATATCCGTACTCCAACAACCACACAGGGTCGACGCAGGTGACACAGTTCATGTACTCCTTGCTCGTGAGCACCAATTCGTGGTACACCACGTAGCTTGAGCTCAAGTTGCTGTTCAACAACACGCTCGTGGGGTGCAAGAACATCTTCATGTACGCGTGCCGCAAGTTGACAAACTCGGGGTTGCCTTGGAGGTTCATCTTGGAAACTTTGGCTGCCTGCTGGTAGAACGCGGCACATATGCACCGCTTGGTGTCCTCGTCGCAGCGCGCCCGTGCTACTGGAAGCTTGTTCTTTTGCATGATCAAGAGCAACTGGTGGCGGATATCGCGTGCACGGTAGAGCGACTTGAGCTGAAGAAAGTTGCGTGCACACCACTGGTTGATCTTGCTGTAATTGCCTTTGAGCTTGGCCACATTGGCACACCACTGGTTGTACACGTTCAGCAACGTCAAGTGGTCTGACTCAGAAACGACAAACTTTTCTCGTGCCATATCTGCGTCAGCGGCGCGCTCCTTAGGCCGGTGGAAGATGTTGGGCACCGAGAGCATGGCCACGATTGTCACCACGTCCTCGGAGCACTGGAACTCCTGCTGTGTCGAGAGCAAGATCATCTTGGCGAGGGTGGGCTCAATGGGAAACATTGTCATCTGCTGGCCCAAGGACGTCAAGTCGCCAAGATTGTCCAAGGCGCCAATGGCCCACAAGTCGTACAACGAGCAGTTCAACAAGTCCTTGGGTGGCGGGTCCAAGAACGGAAACGCCTGCACGTTGTCCACTTTCAACGACTTTAGCAACAACATGGTGTTGCTCAAGTTGGTGCGCTGCATCTCGGGGATGGGCTGCACGTACATGCTGCTGGCATCAGCGGCACGCTCGGTATACAACCGGTACGCCACACCAGGTCCCGTCCTCCCTGCACGCCCGCTTCTTTGGTCCGCATTGGCCACAGATATGGGCACCACCTGCAACGTGTCCATCCCGAGCTTAGGGTTATACACCTTCATCTTGACGAGCCCGCAGTCAATGACGTACTTGATACCGTCAACCGTGAGCGACGTCTCGGCAATGTTAGTGGCCACCACCACTTTCCTGCGGTGCACATTCTTCTTGTTGAAGATCTTTTTCTGCAAGTCGGCCGGCATGGTCGAGTAGATGGGGTAGATATCCAACGGCGGCGGCGACTCGAGCATGTCAAGCTTTTCGCGAAGCACATCGCACGTAGTCTCAATATCCTCCTGTCCCGTCATAAACACTAGGATATCTCCATCATTGGTATACTGACCACCACCAGCGCCACCGGTCCCAGTTTGCCCCGCATTCTTCAAGTGGATCGACAACACCTGCTTCACCGCCGTCTCTACATAATCCGTGCACACGTGCTTGTTAAAGAACACGTCCACGGGAAATGTGCGGCCCGGGATGGTAAACTGCGGCGCGGCGCCAAAGAACTGGGTGAACCGGTTCGCGTTCATGGTGGCACTGGTGACCACCAACTTGAGGTCGCGGCGTTTCGCGAGCAAGTTCTTGAAAAGCCCAAGCAAGATATCGGTGTTGAGTGACCGTTCATGCGCCTCATCCATAATCACGCAGCTGTAGCTACTCAACACGGGGTCAGCGAGGATCTCTCTAAGAAGGATACCCTCGGTCATGTACTTGATCACCGTCTTTTTCGCGTCCGTCTTGTCCTCGAACCGGATACTGTATCCCACTTCTTCGCCCAAGACACAGTCCATCTCCTCGCTCACGCGCTTTGCCACCGACATGGCCGCCACTCGCCGCGGCTGCGTGCACGCAATCATCCGTTTCTGCGGCAAGTCGCCACCGGTGCTGGCAAACCCTTCTTCGTACAAGTACTGCGTGAGCTGGGTGGTTTTGCCTGACCCCGTCTCACCAATGACAATCGTCACCTGGTTGTCGCGGATGGTGTTGAGCAAGTCATCGCGCACGGCGAACGCCGGAAGACTCCTCCTCTGCTCAACGATAATTTGCCTGTACTCGCTCGCTGTAGGGTCCTGGGAGGCGTCATCAACCACAGAATCACGGTGCTTACTCTCGTTGGCACTAGTGTTCTCCTCTTCTGCTACTCCCGTGCGCACCTTTGCCTGCTGCGCTCTCTCCTTCTTCGACCTCCTGCTTTGAACCACCAACGACCCCTGCTTCGCCATTGACGCCAACTCAGACGTCGGATCTTTCACGGGGTTCACCGTCGGCCCAATGCCGCGGACGCTGGTGCCCGTGATCTGGAGCTGCAAGTGCTCCTTTGAGCTTCCAAGGAACGGCGGGATAAACACGTGACTGGTGATGGGCACCCTCGTTATATCGTCGCGGCCCAGAGCATGATCGTGGTCAATATACTCCCCTTCAGCATTGAACCCGCCTCCTGACTGAAACACGGACCGTGCTCTCAGCTGCTTTCTGTGGTGGGGACGGTAGGGTGTGCTGTCAATATCATCAAGCGTATCCTTGGCTGTCGCGCCTTCCTCGTCAATGGCGTACCACTCGCGGTCAACCTCGATGCTACCGTCAATATCGTCAATGGCAGCGGGATTACTGTCTTCAAGGAAGAATACGTTTTTAGACAGAGGGTCCACAGCAGAACTCTCGACGCTTACTCTGGCGATATTTGGCGTTTCTGCTTTCGTTTTGGTGGGCTCAGGAGTTTCCTGCTTGATCCGTAACGCATCTTCTTTCTTGATCCTTTTGAACTTGGGCTGCTTCAGCTGGAGAGTAAATGTCGGCTTGAGGTCGTCTAGATCGTCAAGCTCATCTAGCCTATCAAAAGGAGGTCGTATTTTCAGTTTGCTCAATGGTTTGACTCTCTCAATCTGCCCCAACTGCTCCCACTCATCGTCGATATCTTCAAAGGAGATCTTTGGTAGGGGGGGATGCTCTGGCTTTGAAGACACCTCCGTATTCCTCGGTACTGCCTTATTCGGTACTACCTTCTTCGCTACTGCAGCCGCATTACTCTCCTTCACTTCACCTCTCAACCCAGTCTGGTTCTCCTTGATATAGTTAAACAACTCTCGCGCGTGCTCCTCATTGTGTAGTCCCAATACACGGGCAAACGACACAAACGCATCCACCGACTGGTTACGTTCGTACTGCGTCACAAATGACCTTGCCAAAGCATCATTGCTTGGCCGGTTGAGAAACGCGGATATCTTGTCCGACAAGGCAGGTAGTAGATGCGCCATGATGATAAACAGAGGGAAGCTGATTCTTTTCTCTGCTCCACAGAAATAAAAAGACAAAAAAGACATCCATTTTCCAGGTTCCCTTTTAGAAGAGCATACTTGATGCCCGTCGTCCAGCCTGCGCCAGTGGTAGCAAGCTACCTAAAACACGCCGTGGGGTTCTCGTGTCTGTTGATCCCGCCACCCAAGACCGCGGATGAGCTCCACTATATCGTGTCGTCGCTCCGCACGCTCGCACCCATGGACTACTTCCAGTCGGGCCCATCCAAGGACCAGAGCTGGTACTTTATCAACGCTGTGTTCAGTCCGGGGAGCGATACTCCAAGGATGGCGCCGATAATGGCACAGGAGGACTGTGTGGTTTCTACAACTGCCGCTACTGCCACCGCCACCACTGGTACCAGCGACGCTTTGGCGGAAACTAAAAAGCACAAATTGGTGGTGCGGTTGCGCAAGTTGGTGGCGGTGCCGCGGCACTCGTACATCGCCAACGACCAGGCATGGACCAACAATGAGAGCCACGTTGTGTTCCGACACACGTTGGCCCGCGACGGGTGGCCGTACGAGGGCCGGTACAAGACGTCGCTCGCCAACGCCGAGTCCCCCTTTATCGAGTTGACGCATGTGCAAGACGGCGTTGACATGGATAAAATCAGGGCCAACATGCGCCACAACTTCCAAAAGTTCCACAAGCTCAACATGCCGCGAATCGAAACGGACCCGAGCAAGCTCCTACAGCGCATGTCCTCGTCCGCGCATAACTAATAGAGGTTACTCCCCTGTCACTTCATCATGTGTCTACTTTTTACTTAACTTCTGTAATGATTCCACGTCCTTCTCCAACACGTCGTTCAAGTAGTTGAGCCCCATCTGCTGCTTTAACAACACTTTCGCAAGCTTGTTGATGGTCTCGTTGGTGCTAGCCTCCTTCTTGCTATCGGCCTCGGCGGCAGCACCCGCCATGCCCAACGCCGCCACGGAGTGGTCAAGCTGGTAGTTCAAGTCCTCGGCGCGCTCCTTTAGCACAGCCAAGCGGGCAAAGAGGTCACTCAACTTGGCCACGGGGTTGTTGGGGTCGTTGAGCTTTTGGGTCAACAAGTCAAACTGCTTGGAGATCTCCTCCTCCTCGGGCAACAAGGGGTATCCCTTCAACTTCAAGATTGCAAGCACGGTGGCCAAGCGTAAGATGCGGCGCGACAACTTGGTGTGCCGTGCCTTGGCCTTTAAGATGCGGGCCGTGTTTTCCAAATCGTGCTTCGACGACAACTCGTTCTGCTTGTCATTGATGGTGTTGAGTAACACCCGCGACTTGGCCACGTGGTCCAACTGGGTTTCGATACGCTGGGCAATATCGCTGAACGACGTCACCTTCACGGGGTACGACGTGGCGCTGGGCCGCGCCACCATGGCGGTGTCCCAGTCCTCGGTCGTCTCATTGGCGGGCCGCGGCTGACTGAGCAAGTACGCAATTTCGTGGTCGCTGAACTTGTTGTACAAGTGCGTCTTGAGCGCGCACTTGGGCGAGTTGGGGTCCCACTGCTCCCAAACCTTGGCCAACTGGTCGTTGATGGCAGGGGTATACGTGTTGGCTGTAGAGGCTAGCTGCTGTTGTGGCTGTTGCTGTTGTGGCTGTTGCTGCTGCGTCCCAAGGGCAAAGGTGGACTGTTGTGGTAGTGGTTGCTGCTGTTGTTGCTGCTGCTGGCTCCAGCTGAACGATGGTTGTTGCGAGTTGGCAGTAGTGTTCCCAAACAATCCCGTAGACTGCTGTGGTTGCTGCTGTTGCTGCTGTTGCTGCTGCTGTTGCTGGCCTCCAAAAAGACCCCCCGTTGCCGGCTTACCAAATAACCCGCCTGTCGGTGCACCCAGGTTAGTTGCTGGTGCTGCACCAGAAGCACTTCCCCCAAAGAGGCCACCAGAAGGCTTACTCCCAAAGAGGCCGCCCGAGGGAGCAGCGCTTGTGTTAGTGTTGGTCCCAAACAATCCACCCGTGGAAGCCGTGCTTGTGTTGGCCGTGTTGCCAAACAACCCACCTGCAGTGTTCTGCTGCGGTTGTTGCTGCTGCTGCTGTTGACTACCAAACAACCCGCCCGTAGCGGCGCCGGCATTGTTATTCCCAAATGTGGAGCCCGTAGCGCCCGGTTGTGTGTTACCAAAGAGCCCATTCGTGGAGGTGCCGGCCGTAGCCGGCTTATTGCCAAAGAGACCACCCGTGTTGGCCCCAGTATTGGATTGTCCGAACCACCCCCCACCGGCGATGCCGGTGTTGGCGTTTGTGTTTGCTTGGCCAAAGGGCGACGCCGATGCTGTAGTGCTGGCGCCAAACCCAGTGGTGGCAGGCTTATTGGCGCCAAACAATCCGCCCGAGGTATTGCCACCCCCAAAGGCAGTGCCTGTATTACTGGTGTTCCCAAACATGATTCAAGGAGAGGACAATAGGTAGCCAACTGATGGTGGTGACAGTGTTGTTGTTCTTATTGATTTTGTCGATGAGAGTGAGAGAAAAAAATGCGCGAGCGACACAACAAGGAAACAAAGACAGATGAACCTGTCCACGCTATTGCATGTTTGGTTACTGGTGATTGTGTATTGTAGGGTTTACTGTACATAGGTAAGAATAGGTCACTGGCCCTATACTCTTGCCCAAAAAAGAAAAGCTGAAGCGTGTTCTGGAATTCCCAAAGAGTAATGGCAAAACCATGAAGTAGCGGGAAGAGGTTGGTGCGAATGGTGTGTATGGTGTATGTGGAGATGTGTCCGATGCATGTTCGACGATGGACTATCCCCCTATGAAGAACTCTCCTCGTGACTCTTGACAAACTCCTTGGTCAACCTGATATCCTTGCTGCTGACCTTATACACGGGGTTCTTCTTGTCCTGGATCTGCTCCGCTACGCCGGGCACCTTCTTCACCAATTTCAAGCTGTCAAACATGCACTTGGTCAACACCCCCTCCGACGCGCGGCACCGGTTGAAGTACTGATTGTTCTGCTCCAAGCACTCATAGTGCAACTTGAACTGGTCAAAGCAGTGCTTATTTATATCGTTCAACACCGAGATGGCACACCGCGTCACCCTTCTGCCCTCCTTCAAGCACTCCAACGTGCCACCATTCTTCTCGTCCTTGCAGAGCATGAAATCGTCGTTGTAGGGCTTGCACCTGTCGCCAATGAAAAACGACGCCGACAACAAGGGCGCAGAAGTGGCGCCCACTTCGTCCACCTCGGGGATATCTTTGGGCATTTTGTTCTCGTCAACATTCTCCCACTGGTGTCTCGAGATAAAGTATTCATTAGCAACCATGATGGATATTGGGGCAGAGAGGACGTGCCTGGTCTCGTGGTTGTTACGGGGTTCACTGTACTGTGATGATTACTTTTTTCTTTCTTGCAAATTCTCTCTTTTTCATTGGCGAGGGAATTTGACGGCAGGACACGACTTTTGGAGTATATAACCACTTGATCTCTTTTACTGGGGTAGATCCAGAAACGGACAACATAGAATGTATATACTCTTCTCTCCCTAGTTCTGACGCTTTGCAATCACACGCATGGCCTTTCCTTCTAGCCCCACCATCTTGTATATGTTCAACAACTCCACTACCAACTCCAGGTTCCTCTCCTGCTTCTCCAATTCCTTCTGCAACACCTGGTCCAAGTGGCTCTCAAATTCCAATCTGAGAGAGGGCAACTTATGGCTCAAGTAGTGTTCGTGAAAATGGCCCACTGCACGTGTGTCGAGGAACTGGGCAATGTGCACTATTGAGAGGTAAAGCCCCGCCAACCTGCTCAACCCAGCATGGCTCGCGGGCTCATTGATTGTGGTGTCGAATTCAGCCATATGGTCATGGAGGAGCAAGTTGAGTTTCGCTGACGTTTTGAGCTCAACAAGCTCTTGCCGCTGGCGCAACACGTGGTCCACCAACTCGTAACTGTGTGCGAACCGCGCCTGGTATTCGACTATATCCAGTTTGAACCCGCGCAAGTCGCCCACGACGGTGCTGATCGAGGCCATGCCGCCATTGATACTTTTGCCGAGCTTTATAAAGTCATCATAGTCGTCGTTCACCAAGTCGAGCAAGTTCTGGTTGAGCGTGCGCGAGAGGTCCGAGAGCTCCTTGATGAGGGTGTCGAGGGCGGTGAAGCGGTGGTTGGCATATAGGAACGAGTCAATTTTTGCAGTGTCAAAGTTTTCAAAGTCGGTGCGTGCAATGGATGCGAGCGTGGGGAACTCGTCTGTCCCGTTGAGGATGTCAAAGTCGTCCATAGGAGGAGGGGCTGGTGGTGGTGGTGGTGGTGGTGGTGGTGGTGATGCTGCTACGTGTTGTGTTAATCATTTTTTCTAGTACTATTTTCGTGGTCCATGCACGTCCTTCAAGGAATGTCCGAATCACGGGCTGGGCAAAAAGGGCATGGGTGGGAGAGGTGGTCTGTGCTGGACAAGGGAGGGGAGAGCTGGTGAACTCTGCTGCTTCTCCAATAGTCCGGTAGACACTCTATGCGGCACAAGCAGCGTCAAGTCTTCGATTACTCAGTTGAGGGAGAAATCGTGCCCTTCAGGGGGTGTTACCCCAGTATCAACCAGAGCACCCCTTTTAATGGTCACGCATGTCAAATGATCCATCGCTTCCTCCACCTCCTTGCTCCTTGCTCCTTTCTCCCCCTTTTTGTATTGTTGATTAGCAGCCAATGGTGGGACCGGGATATTCCGCTGACCACTTTCTGCTGTGTAATTATCACGTGACGCCTTGTATTTGCTTACCACATTTGGCCAAATCCAGCGGGATTTGCTTTTAGAAGCAACCAGAAAAGAAAAGGGAGGAAAAAAAGAAATTAGTAATCGTAGTACACCGCATTACTCAGAGCTATAGGAGGAAAAAAATTTTAAACCATACCGAATATATAAGAGCAACCACTACTCCATAGGAGACACCCCAACTACTGCTTGACGATACCATTAGGCACTAAAGTTACACAGGAGAAGGAATACCTGAGAAGAACAGCACACACAGAAAACTAAAGAACAACACAGTTCACCAGCGAGCACACTTGCCCTTTCTCCTTTTCCTCCCCCTTATCAGACCCCCCAGCACATATTCACACGACAATGACGAGACGAATCCTTTTGTTGCTCCATCCCACCGTAGTCACCGACGAGCACGCCGTGGAGTCGATCAAGCAGGAGATAGCAGCAAAGCACACCAACTACACCTTGGAACAGCAGATTATCGACCGCGTCACGCGTGGAGACGTGTCGCTAGCCCCCTCGTCGTATGACGAGATCATTTACGTGAACCCCAATGAGGGCCAGTATCGCGAGATGCCGCTTTCATTAATACAGTTGATTTACGGGACGTTGTGCAGCGAGGGCACTTTCCGGGGCGATTTGCCCACAGACCAGAATTTGGACGTGTTGATGACTGGTTTTGTCCTTGATGAGGAGAGCGACGGTGCTTCCAGGGAAGTGGCGTGGGTGAAGCCTAAGCCCATTGAGACGGTGCAGTTATTGCTGAAGAAGAAGAACGCCCTGGGTGGTGAAAAGAAGGAGTTGCCCCAGTTTAAGAAGGCGTTGCCCCAGTTCAAGAAGTTGTCGAGCTATACGAGCACGCCGCCGGGCATGACCGACACGTCGTCATCGGCCGATGAGGGAGACGCTTATGAGGAGGAACAGGAGAAGAGCATGAAGCGGAAGCTCCAAGACACGCGGTTGACGTATTTCAGCGACGAGGACGGCGACGGCGACAACGACAGCGATGTGGAGTCAGATGACGAGTTGATCAATGAAGACGACCTTATCAAGGAGACAAGGATAGACAATTTGATTGTTGCGCGCAAATGCGAGTTGCCTGGCGGCAAGAAGCGGCGGAAGGCGTGCAAGGACTGCACGTGTGGGCTCAAGGAGTTGGAAGAGCAAGAGGAGGCCAACCAGCGTGCGGCCCAGGACACCGTATTGGGCCAGCTTGCGCGTTCGGCCACGGCGGAGGCGATCAAGATTGAAGAGCGGTTGAAGAATAAAATCAAGTTCAAGGAGGAGGATTTGCTGGAGATTGATTTCACGGTGCAGGGCAAGACGGGCGGCTGTGGCTCGTGTGCCTTGGGCGACGCGTTTCGGTGCGATGGGTGCCCCTACTTGGGCTTGCCACCCTTCAAGCCGGGCGAAGTCGTGACCCTCGATGCATTTGGTGAAGACATTTAGGGGAGGCACCGAGTCTTTCTTTGGCTATATATTTATTGGACACTAGGAAAAGGAACTTTTTTTGGATATATCTTTTTTGCTGGCACGCCGGTACCGCTGGTGTACGCCTTTGCCGCGGTGGTGTATAATAAAAGCGGGCTTTGGGAGGGAGAGAGACCAGAAAATATGGGTATGGCTTAAAAGTGTAGAGGTTAGTACGGTTTGGATAACGTGCGGGCAAAGCCCAATCCTCCATTTCTGACTTCTCATAGAACTGACTCCGGTAAATGCCAGCAGTGGAGTGCATGTATCCTCGTCGAAAGGGGGAAGGGCAAGAACGTCGTCCTAGCTATTGGCCACATCCTTGGCCCATGCGCTGCTGCTTGTCCCATCTACTCTTCCTCCTCCCCTTGACACATATTGTTTCACCCTCTCTTCCATTGGCATGCATTCTTTGTCGCCAGGGGATGTTCCCCAGCTGCGTTTTGCAAAAAGGAGGTGGGACAACCCTTGTGTCTGAAACCCACAATGTTTGACACAAGCGAGGCGTGCGTCTTTGTAGGTACTCAGTAGCTCTCCTCTGTATTACTTACTCTGTGTGTGGTACAGGCGGGAGGGAGGGGACAATTGTTCAGGCAGGTATAGCCGAAGTGGGATCCTCCACGCTTGGGAAAACACACGCCTTCCCAATACAGGATGTGCATAAAAAATAATCTGAACTTTGTGTAACCTCTAGTGTTAGTTGGGCAATCGTTGACGAGTACAACCACAAGCCATCTAGTTAACTCCCGTGACAAGCATCAATGGGAGTTGGGAAGCAGTGGGAAGCAGTGAACAAGGCGGGCGTGGGGGAGGGGGCGGGCGTGGGATGTGGCGGTAATGGTGGTGCTACTGCTCTTGGCCTGGTTGTGTTGGCAATTAAAGAGGGGATAGAGAAAACTGGTGGCGGCGACTGCACGGCACGAACTAACATCACCCACACCTTCTCGGTGAAACCCGGAGAAAAAAAACACCCGCAGGGAGAGGAGAGCTCCTCCTGTTGTGTTCTTACTGGAGTTCTGTTGAAGCGCATGAGCGCAATGGCACAAGGGTGCACTAACAATAGCTGGCAAAACGACGACAACAACAACAACAACAACAAGTGGGTTTTCCGGTGTGGATACCACAAAGCAAGCACCCCTGTTTCCCGCTGGGGCAGGCCAACTAACGTGAGCAACGTGTAAGGGAGTCAAGACAAGACAAGAGACCACAATAATGAGAGGCACTGTGTGTATGGGCTGGGTTGTGGCCCCCTTCTTCCTTTTCCCCCTTTCGCGAGACAATTCTCGGGGTAACCGTATGGTCCATGCCACACACCAAAGCGTAATCTCGTTTTGAGGGGTGCGTGTGGTATGGGCTCTCTTTTTCCCCTATTGTTGTTGATACTACTACTCCTTATGCCCCTTTAGTATTATTTTTTTCTAAACTCTTTCCTTCCAGTGGAAATGAGATCTTCGCTTTTGGGCTTCTCGCTTTGTGGTCTTTTTTCTATTCTTTTGTTAACAGTAGAGGACGGGTGGTTGTCTGTCTCTTCTCAATTTCTCCTCTCCCACGAGAATAA